>BSBM01000929.1:1272500-1572500 GCA_027924585.1 Larix kaempferi
CCTAGTTCTCATAGGTGTTGTTGAACATGTGGTTGTCAGGCCAACTCATCCCATGGGGCATTGGAATGCCACTCATGCCACTCAATAGCTATGTCCACAATATGTCCTGCAGAACCAATCAATCAAAAGATAAGTCAGTATCCCATAATTAACTTATTTAATATAAAAAAACCAAGTAATACAACAACTGCATGTTTTATTTTCCAAACAATCACGTGGCCCATAAGATGTGAAAATTGCATAGGTATAACATTAAAAAAAAATCACTATGATGCGAGTATCCTGACCCAGGTACACACAATTAAATTTTGTAGGTATTACACCAATAGGCTGCACTACCATGCAACATTTCTTAATAAATGGTGCATGTATAAACAATGTGGCAATAAACACCCAACTTCCATGTGGGAACAACTCTCTCCAACAAAAGGTTGTAAATATTTCTCGAGTAAGAGATGTCCAACACAACTACACTATTGTGTGATTGTTGGAATATATAGTCACATGTGTTCACTATGCAGGGGCATGACCACACATCTCACATGGTGCATGACTATCAAAGGAACCATCGCATTGTTCTACATAGAAAATACTTCGATACCTACACGATTGCACAGAAAACACTTGCGGGATTCTGTAAGAATTCTAAGGGACCCTAAACAAAAAAATGGACAGAAATGAATAGTGGTGAAGATGTTCTACCTGGAACTTGTTGATAAAAAAACCATCAATCTAATTGTAGAGAATTCTCAAAACTAGGTTTTGGAAATCACAACTTGAATGGTAAAAATGTTTTTTCAAACATGGACCCCACCTCTATTTATAACCATTTGGATCAAACTTCAACCAAATCATTCAAGAGATAAATGGATCCATTTCAAAAACCGCAAGCACAACCACATGAAGGATCATGAGCTTTTCATCATGGCACCATGAATTTCATTCCCCACAAAACTTCATCGGAACCCCTTTTTTGACCATTTCCTCTGGGATGTCCACCCATTTTTGTACCATTTGCACCATTGAACGTTTTTTCATGTACACTATTATGCTGTGTAATTTGTCTTATGTGTGTAGGATTTTGGTTGGAAATCTTGAATGATGTATTCTTCTAATAATTGGTCCTTTCTGACATTGATTCACCCTACACAATTGGATGAAGGTTGCCCCCTAGAGTTAGTTTCCCATTTGTAGTATGATCAAGGGAAGTCATCATCCTCAGACTTACCAACTTTTCTCATCTTGAGTTTTCCATCATACAAATCAATTATAGCATGTTCTTGATCCTCATCAACAAGGTAAGCATCTTACCATTTTTCCTTAGACCTCATAGACTTCAACAAAACCCACTCAGAGAGTTACAATAGTATAGATTGTACCTTGGTTACCCCTCAACTAAACAAGGTTAAATTCAGAATGAGTGAGGAGTGTCATCATTGATCCTTCTCTTAGTAGTCTCCCCTATTCTATACATCAAATACTTTCTTGCATCAAGGGGAGTCATACATTCTAAATTTTTTATCATTCGCAACTATGACTGAATACTTTTTCAAGTCTAATACTTTAAGTTTCCCACTCGATTCCTTCATCCCACCCCAATGGATTTCTCGACATCATCAACAGTTAACCCCTCCCTCAGGTTACTATGCAAAGAGTCCCCAACACATTTGGAACATATTGACACACAATTAGTACTCCAAGCACATCTACTCAGCAAGGGATTATGGCCACCCTCAACCGTACCTTATCAATTTAGATATTAGACCCCTTAGTCTCCTATTATTTTTATTTACTTCGACAACATTATCACGAGAATAAGAATGCATACCTTGTTTGTATAAAACCAATTTTTATGTGTCATCTATCATTGTAGTGCTTCAGTAGTTATCACCAACACTCCCCCATGAGATACCTTTATACTCCCAACAATTTCTTGCTTTCCATCACAGCAATGAAATATCAAAATGAGGAAAATAAAAAATGATGTATTTTGGCTACTATATGGATCCCTCTCATGGTATCTCCTCACCTCACACATTAAGGGGCATCTATTAACACCTAAAGTTTGCAGACATGCGACATTTTGACAATTATTAGAAGAATACATCATTGACATATAACATGCTACTCATAAGAATACATCATTGACATATGAAACAAAGAAATGAATGTATAAATCACACTTTAGGACAACTATGCAGGTTTATCAGAAGAAAACCATGCAATAAATGGGTCTATTAGAGGAAACCCACAAGACATTGCATGGAAAATCTCTTGATAGCCACACAGTCATACCAACACATGGACCATTAACTTCCATGATGAATTCAAAGATTTTCAACCACATTTTGGCCGCAAGGAATTCAAATTGGCTTTCTTCACATGCTTGGGAATTCAATAGCACTACATTTTTTCCTTGAAGTCACTCATGAAAGGGAGTATTCACATACATAACTAGTTTCTTGTGGACCATCATTTGGCCTATAAATGGAATCCATGAGCATGCATTTCATAAGGAGAAATCAAGATAAAATTTATGCTACAAGAATCAGTTTGAGAGAGTCATCGTCCATCCTCATTATTATAATCAATTGGAATTCAAGGCTCAATTACATTCTTCCTCAAGAAACAAGATTTTTCCCTTCATCATTCCAACATGGTAAGTAAGAAATTTGAGAGAGATCAAAGGACTGCCCCAAAGGAAGTGTTGGTTTTCATTTGCAAGGAACATTCTCCTAGGTGACAACATTGTATTCAAGCTTTTATATTCACCATAAACATTTGGTTGAGGCTCATATCCTTGTTATGTTTTATGTCATTTATGCAAGTTTTATCTTCCAAGTAGTCATTATATGTGTTGTTGTTTCTTTAATAACTTCAACATTGTTTATTGGAATTACTAACAACCCACTTAACCTATTACCTTACCAACAACCCGCAAGGAAATGAAGGGTTTTCTTTGCAAGTCACTATCTCAACCCAAAAATAAAAACCAAGTATAAAAATCCAAAAGCATTGGTTCCTCACATTGTATGAGTACATTTGTGATAGCCATCATGTACACAGAGGTAAAATTATAACTCATCATCACCCATGGGTTATCTTTAGTGCTATATTCTCATAAGCAAGTTTTTCATATTGGTAGGTAGAGGTCATTAAATTAGGAGCAACATTATAATATTTTATATAAGAGGTGGTCAATTGATTGATTATATTATCTATTTTCATAGTGGTAGACAAAAATTGTTAAATCATGATCAACATTATAGTATTAGTAAATTTTAAAAGAAACAAACACTAAACTTGTTAGTATAAAGCTACAAATTAAGTGCATCAATCACTGACAATATCACATAATGAGTTCGACTTAAGCTGTAAATACAATGGACAACTCAAAAACACTATTTTGGAGTCTTTCCCTCATCTCCCCCTTGTACAAAGTCTCCTATTTTGCAATGGTTTCTCAAAAATCAAATGCAAGAGAAGTGGAAGTAACCACAAGCGAATTAATTTAAGTTATTTCAATAAAAATGCATAAAGAAAGGATGGATAGTTTAGCCATGACTTAGTTTAATTCCTTTCAATGTAAATAAATAAAAAGAGGAGGGAAAATAACTTAGAGACAACTTAGAGAAGTAAAAAAATTAATAGGAATTTGCTATTATAAACTTCAATGGAATCACATTCTCACTAGTCTTATTAAACAATAGTTAACACTTTTCATGCACTCAACAACATGGGCAATGGCATTGATGCTCCTAAAAACTTCGGCCACGTTGCTTTCCATTACCTTGTTTCCTCTTTAAGGACTAGGACCTCGTTTCCTTCTCGTTCATTGGGATACCTTAGATTGGGCATAAATACATTATGGTTTCCAATAGGTTGTGTTATTATCTAAATATAAAAAAAGTAACAGAAGTAATTTTAGGTTAAAATATAAACAACTAAGTTAAAAAGAGTACCTATGTATTTTAATCCATTTGCACTTAAAATTTTCATCTTAAGATATCAAACAATTGAGTAGAAAATATATATTAATTGTAAGGATTAATTTAGATATGTGATTTAAAAATGTAATTTATTTATAGTTTAATCAATTGTAGAAAATGATATATATTATTTTTTTGAACTTATTATTTTAAAATTTATTTTATATATTAAAAATGGTTTAAAATTTTATTTCATTAATAAAACTAAGATAAAATATTTTTAATAATAAAGAATTTTCACTCAAACAATTTTTTTTTAATATTTCAAAGTTACATGTTTCCTCATTATTATATTTTAATCAATATTTATGTCATTGTCAATCGAGTTTGGACCATCATATTGTTGTCTTAATGTTTCGAACCCATGCGACTATCCGTAAGTATGCTATTTTTCATAACTATAAAATAAGTAGAGTTACATTTTAGGAAAATACAATTATTTTTAATAAATATAAAATAAGTAGAGTTACATTATGGTTAATAAAAAAATTACTTTTCAAAAATATAAAACTAGAAATTACGTTTAAGTTTGCAAGGGACGTTGTAGGAATAAGATATATTAAAATGTAAATTTTTTAATATGAATTTGAACATAATTAATGAGTAACAAGGTTGATTTGGATTTGAATTTTAGAAAAAAAAATTCTTTCTATTTAGATTTGAAATAAAACTATGACTTCTTTCCCATGACAAAATTCTTCCCACCGTATGGATTTCAAATAAAAAACCATAACATTCATTCCATCAAGTTGATATAAAAATATCCTTCATACCTTATAATTTGCACTATTGTTGCTAATACGAATCACAATCTAATAAAAAATTTCATACTTTCACTGCCAAAATTTCAAGTACAAATATTCGATGTTGTGTCTAAAAACATCAATATCTAAAGATACTGAATTAGAGAAAATAATTGCAATGATTTCCGAATTATCTTTTAGCATTTTCAATCCATTTTGATGGAATCGATCATCCCTTTATTCGACATTTTCATTGATATATGTGAAATTCCCTATGTCATTTCTATGTTATACTCTTCCAATAATCAAAATTCATCTCATATTTATGAATGCAATGTAAACATGTGTCTTCTAGAAGGTGAAGGAAGGATTGTCCACTAGTTAGATTCGTACATATTATGAGATAATATATGATAACTTACTATGTTTTGATTGATTTACCCCTCCTAGTGATTAAGTAATCATGCTTGTCATGGAATGAGTCCTTGATCTAAGAATAGTCCTTACATGCCTCATGGTATGGTACAATAACTCATCACATGGGTTATTATATAAGGCATTGAAAATCACAACATGACTCTAAGGCTCTACTTGAGTTTCAACATTTGTAAGGCTTGTACCGCTCAACTATTTAGATGGATTTTTGGTCTCAAGTAGTACACAAAGGTCTAGATTAGTCGGTATAGATTTGGTAGACACACTTTTCTATTATTGAACTATATTTATAAGTTATTATGAGAATTCCCTCATGGGTATAAGCACCCATAAGGTACTCATAATCTCTTTTTTTCCTTCCCTGGTATGTATAAAATCAACTATTCTCACAACACTTAACATATATGTCAATATTTATTGATCATTAAAATCGCAAGATCTATAACTATTCTCACAACACATGAGACATATGTCAATATTTATTCATCATTAAAATCGCAAGATCTATACATTAATCATAAAATTCCTTCAATATTGTTAGATTATGGTAACTTCGGGATGTCCTTCATGACTCAGATGCCTTGCATGGAGGTACATTAGTACCATAGGCATCAGGATGGAGTAGAGAGTGAGATGCACTCTACTCAGTGGCATGATCCCAGCAGGGGCTGCATGCAGAGCTTCAGGGGAGATTGACCTATGCATGCATGAGTTTTGCATGACCTGCCAGCATTCAGTGAATGCATGCAAAAGTGACTTTTTGCATGCACTGGGAATTAGGGTTTTGCAAACCTAATTCATCGTTGAGATTATTTATAGAGGTAGGGGGTCCCCAGATGGGGTTAATCAGTTGCATTATCAGAGAGAGATACTGCCAGAGTGAGGGGGATGAATATGTCCATGTGGGGCGAATTTCTAAAATAGGGAGGAGTTGCTGCAGGAACTAGGAAGGTCAGATCTGAGCTAGATTGGTGACCTCCAGTTCCAGAGAGACCAAATCTCTAGTACTGTGAGCTGAGAGAGCTCCACAGTGTGATTACTAATTAGATTGGAGGAGGCCGAGTTTTCTTGGAGGAGGAAATTTTTCCTAAGAAGGAGAAGCTCATTGTGAGCTGGATTGACCTAGTTGTAGTTTAAGACTTTCAGGATAGCCTTGCCTCAAGATTTGAGGAAGTTTAGAGACGATCAGAGCTCAGATCCGTTAAGATCTAGAGTAGTACGGGAATTTGACATCCAGAGGAGGAGGGCACACTTATGCATGCAGAGAGGGCCGATTTCATTAGTGGGCAGTCTTCAGAGCAAGCATATTAGAGCAGAGTGATCGAGAGAGGGAAAATCAGTCAAAGGCTTCATCAGAGCACTCAGATCCAGATTGGCAGTTAGGGCAGATTTCATTAGTGCATGCATCAGCTGTATGCATGCAAATCTAGGTTTGTCTTAGTCAGAGGGATTGAGCTACCGGTTGAGGAAACTCTGTATTATATCTTCTTTTATACATCTATATGCTTTGGGCTCGATATTGAGAAGATAGCCCCGTAGTTAGCTAGTTTCTCCTGAAAGGGTTCTAGGGTACATCTATTGTCTATATGATTGCATTATGTGTTAGTTGGTGGATGCATACCTAGTTATTTGAATCTATGTTTTATGAGTATGTACTGCCATAGAGATTCATATCACTTGAGGTCTCAGACTGATATAGAGGAAGTAGTGATCTTTGTATCAAATATTTACATGGTATTAGAGCCCTGGTAATGTTGATGTATATGTAACTTCGGAATGTATTTCATATATGTATATTGTACTCCTATAGAGATGGTATTATTCCTCTATACGGAAGTGTTTGTATTCCTATAGATATGTTATTATTCCTCTATATGAAAGTGTTGTCATTTATATTGTAAGTGTCGTAACTTATACTTGATGGGTTATTAGACCACCTTGTTGGGGTCGGCCCTGTATAAGTCATGTGGGTCAAAGGGTTATTAGACCACCCTATTGGGGTTCAGTCATGTGTGTCAAAGGGTTATTAGACCACCCTATTGGGTGTCGGCCCATTCAGCATTGTGTTATGTGGTTAAGTTGAAGCTGACCTAGTAAAGGTTATTAGGCAAGTCAAGTCAAGTATAAATAGAGTGCGGGAGGCACTCTATTTCATCATTCTATTCCCTCACACACTCTTTTGAGAGTGGCGCACTTGTGGAGGAGGAGAAGCTACTACTAGGAGAAGTCTATCTCTTATGCTTGGGTTGTATCATTGCTCTATCTATCTTTGAGGAAGTTATTGGGGTTTTTCACCTTTATGGTTTTCCCAAGTAAACTCTATGTCTCTTGTGTGATTGCATTATTGCGTCCATGATTGATATGCTGTAGATATGCTATACATGTTGTTCTCTCAGTTAAGATCCTAGATCAAACTGAAGTAAATTCTAAAAAACTAACATGGTATCAGAGCTAGCCTGAAAGAAGGCATGGTATGGCATGTATGACACTTGTTGCACTCGTGATGCCAGGGCTTGATATAGAAAAAAAACCAGTCATCGTAGCACTTTCACTATAAATCCATTTTCAAAATGTTTTCAGATCTGAAACTTTTACACATCGAAGATCAGATCCACATGTACCTTGTGTCCAAACGACGACTTCTAATTCATTTTACTTTGTGTTTTATGATCTATACAATCTAAGGTTTCTACCTCTTCCAGATCTGAGTCATAAACAGGTGACCTAGGAAAAAAGGTCATAACTTGGGCTAGGAAGCTCCAATTGAAATTTAGTAAAAAGTGACAGGTATTGCATGGACTATACTTTCTCAGGTAACTTGTTCAGAGGCCGAAACTGAACCAGTGACACATGGCACGCCGTACAAGTTCACTCTCCTATTTTATCCCATAAACAGGTCGCGTTGCAACACTTGGCATAAATCTCTCTCAGAGAATCCAATTGAGTTCATACCTGTGGGGTTGGAAACATGAAAGGTTGGGCTACCACAGGTAGAAGTTTTAGACCCTGTGGATTGGAAAGTTCGGAGTTACACTAGAAACAATTAGGTACATATTTCTGTCAAAACAAAATTACTTTTTAGCACCTTCATTCATGGCTTCGGGAATTTAGGGTTTCGGAGAAAGTTGGAATTTTTGTAATTGGAGACTACGGCTGAATGCTACTCATCAAAATCAAAATTTAGAGACCAATATCATATTTTTTGGTTAGGCAGAAGGCCAGGCTTGATCAGACCCTAGTTCGGGACTTTGATCGGAAAAGTGGAAAATTAGGGCTTCTGCAAAAATGGAAATTTTTTAAGTCTGTGACCACGGCTGGAAGCTCCTTAGAAAAATAGAAGCTTAGAGATTTGGATCGAACCTTTTGATTGGGAAGAAGGGTGGGATTTATCAAACCCTAGTTCAGGGTCATGTCTAGTGAATCCGGAAGTTTCAAAGGCAAATTTGAGGGGTGAAACTTTGCAGTTTTCAAATTTTGAGTATACCGGCTTGATCGGCTCCGCATCAAGGAGCATCTTTCTATCCTTTCAGAAGTTTGAAATTCAAAGTTTGAATTTTTAGGTTTTCTCTGAGAAACCCTAATCTAGCTCCAGATCCAGTTCCTGCAAATCAAGTGGATTGGGTTAATCCTAGAAGAGAATGGATTGGTGACCTACTTAAGTGAAGAAGTTCCTGTTTCAGAGGGAGATGAGGCTAAGGCCTTACATAAGAAGATTACAAGCAATCTCAACAGGTATGACTTATCCAGGTACGTTTCGAGATTTGTTCATGATTAAGTTTATGGTATGTTTGTCTTCGTATTATTACGATTAGTACAATCTTGATTAAATTTAGACTTGTCGTATCACCTTAATAAAATTATGAATGCATAACAGAAGATATTCATTGATTAGGAGTTGACACTTATGATTGTACTAATGCATTGTGGTGTTGTATGAGGTTGATGTTGTCTGCTAACATGAAAGGTACATCAAGAAAGACAAATCATGTTCCAGTTGAAGAACATATGACCATGGTGACATGAAGACAAAGGTTCATCCATTGCCATGGATCACATAGAAGATCTACTTATGAGGTATGTATAACTTGGTTCTATAATGGTTAACCTATGAGATATGCAGGTTACTAGCACAAGTCATTGAAGAGAACAAGAAGACATTATGCAGGTATGTTGGACATAACTAGCTAGCATGCTAATCCAGGTATGTTTTTCCTATATCAAGTTAGAATCATACCTTGTGTTAGGATCTTATACTATTGTATGGTTGATAATGATTATTCATGAAGTTAGAAATGCAAGTAATCAAGGGTTTATGCATATTATGTTTCTTACCTTAATTGATGATATGACTAACTAGAAGAGTCATGAAAGTATAGGTTTGAATAATCACGGGTTTAGGCATATTATGATTCTTAATTTAATTTATGATATAACTAACCATAAGAGTCCTTGAATACTAATGCTTATTATTTGAAATGATCATGACTATACATGCTTAAGATTTTTTTGTTTTGATAGTATTGAGAATATACTAATAAATGTATGATTATGTATGAGATCTTGAGGATATCACAATAATGATACTTGTAAGCATGCATAGTGATCGAGGATGGATATAAGTTCAAGGACAGGTAATCCAGGAAGCAAAGATCAAGAGGGAGCACACTCTAGTATTTTCTGCAAGGATGCATATATTCAGAGGGAGTCGACCACTTCTCACAATCCACATCAGAATGGAGTTGCAAAGATTCAGAGGGAGTCCACCCAACAACCAAACAAAGATAAGTATTTGAATTGTCATTTCTTACATATTTGTTTGTTTAAATAATGTTGTTCAATGATGTGTATGCTTATGTTCCTAGACTTATTGCATTAATGAACAGTATACTACTAATATGCATGTGATGGGTAAGTGGCCTATGGCACTGTAAAACATTCCATTGCTACTTATCTAGAATGAAACCTCTTTGCTAACATGTTGGGAGTAGTGCAAACTCATAACAATGTTCTGGTAGAGATTGGAAGGCATCTAGAAAGTTATAGGATATGGACAAATGTTGTATTGAATCATTGGCTAAAATAATTGCATGATTGTATGACATATTTCTTTATGTGTAAGAATTTGTTCTAAAAGCTATGAGATGTTTCTAATCATGCAATTTAACTTGTTTTGTAGGAAAGATTGAGTACCTTCACCTACAAAAGAAGGACTACAACATTTGTTCTAGCAACAAAGATATCTATTGAAGATATTAAAGATATTGAAGTTCCCAGGATCTGGGATGAAGTAATGAAAGAATGCCATGATCAGTCGATCATGAAGAATGATGTTTGGGATGTAGTCCCAAGACCTGAAGGGAAGTTTGCTGTGACTTTCAAATGGATCTATAAGATCAAGCATGCTGCAGATGGTAGCATGGAGAAATACAAAACGAGGGTTGTAGCTCGTGGCTTCTCCCAGAAAAAGGGATTGAGTATGAAGATACTTCTACACCTATAGCCAGTCACACTTCCATCAGATAAATACTTTCTCTGGCTACAGTGATGAAATGGAAGATACACCAGATGGATGTCAAGACAGCTTTCTTGAATGGTGTAGTCGAAGAGGAAGTGTATGTGGAGTAGCCACTTGGTTTTAAGACACATGACGAGAAGTCATATATGTGCAGAAGTTGGTATGGTAGGAAAGACAGCTTTCTATCCAGTTTGGGCTTTACCAAGAGTAAAGCGGATTCCAACCTTTACTACAAGGTTGAGGAAGGAAATCCAGTGACACTACTTTTGTATGTAGATAACCTGTTTGTTACAGGTGAAGATAGATTGATTGCTGACACACAGCGGAAGCTTTCTACCGAGTTTGAGATGAAGGACTTGGGGATGATGCACTACTTTCTAGGAATGGAGGTGTGGCAGAGTGCAGATGGAATCTTCCTTGGACAAGGGAAGTATAAAGTAGAGATCCTGAGGAGGTTCGGGATGATGGACTGCAAGGACATGGCCACACCTATGGCATCAAACCTGAAGCTTCTGTGTGATGCTTCATCTAAGCCGGTTGATGTCAAGGTGTATCATCAAATGATTGGGTCCTTTGATGTACTTGACATATCCGAGGAGTGTTCACCTAGTTGCTGTAAAGCATATTCTGAGGTACCTGAAGGGTACAGTTGATTATGGGCTCAAGTATGATGTGAATCAAAAGTTTAACCTGTAGGGTTATGTTGATTCAGATTGGGTAGGCAGTGCTGTAGATAGGAAGAGCACTTCTGGGTGCTGCTTCAGTATGGGATCAGGTGTGATCTCTTGGTTTAGTAGGAAGCAGTCTTGCGTAGCACTGAGTATAGCCAAAGTAGAGTATGTTGCAGCTTGTTCGGCTATTTGTGAGGGAGTATGGCTTCGGAAGCTATTGTCTGAGTTATTTGATCTCTCGCTGGAGGCTACTGGTATCTTTTATGACAACCAGAGTTGTGTGAAGCTGTATGAGAACCTGATGTTCCACGACAGGTCGAAACACAGAGAGATCAAATATCACTATATCAGGGATATGGTGTAGAGAGGAGCAGTGAAGCTTCTGTATGTTGCGATGGATGAGCAGATTACAGATGTGCTGATGAAGCTACTAGCCATAGTGAAGTTCAAGTACTTTAGAGAGAGGCTTGGTGTTCTTCAGATCAATGACACTTCGAGGAATAAGTGATGGAGACATTTGCTGAAGCCATTCCAAGCATGTTGGAAGGAGGAACCTTCACATGGCTGTGGATGTAAGCGCTGGATGATGAGCATCAGGATGATGCTCCAGTTACTGCTCTGTATATGTATATGCACCATGTTGGATGTTGGATATGATCAGTTCAATCATTTATGTATGTATGCATCATGTTGGATGCTGGATATGATCAGTTGGATCATGTGTATGTATTTGTATATGTATCAAGTGGATACATTGTATGATTAGGTAGATCATGTCTGTTGATATGTATCAGGTATGATAAGGTGGATCATGTATTTGTATATGTATCAGGTGGATACATTGTATGACCAAGTAGATCATGTATGATGATATGTATGAGGCAGATACTGTGTATGTATCAAGTGGATGCATTGTATGATCAAGATGATCATGGATGATGAGCTTCAGGATGTTGCTCCAGATGACATGCGTTAGGACGATGCAATGATGATGATTAGGATGATCATGTGTACATCAGGATGATGTATGGTGAGTATCAGGTTGATACTCTGTGGCCATGGACATGTTGTGCAGATAAGCATATAATAGCGCCCTGGGAGGTTTGCAGATTCTCTTTCTTGGTTTTTCCGCTGGCATATAATAGCTCCCTAGGAGATCTGGCAAATGCTCTTTCGAGGTTTTGCTTTGGGAGGACATATAATAGTGCCCTGGGAGGTTTGTAGATTCTCTTGCTAGGTTTTCTCGCTGGCATATAATAGCTGCCTGGGAGATCTGGAAAACGCTCTTTCGAGGTTTTGTCCTATGGCATGTAAGTAGACCTGGGAGATATGGACAGGATGAAAAAGGCCTCAGATGCTCTTTCGAGGCATTGCCATGCCCACATGTAATAAGTCTTGGAGATTTGGACAGGATGAAAAAGGCCTCAGATGCTCTTTAGGGTTCTTGCTTAACAAGACACTCTTTAAGGTTTTGTGGTGGGGGTCACATGTAACAAGTCCTGGAGATCTAGACAGGATGAAAAAGGCCTTAGATGCTCTTCAGGGTTCTTGCTAGTCAAGAGACCCTTTTAAGGTTTTGTGACAGTCACATGTAATGTGCTCCTGGGAGATCTGACAGGTAGAGTTGTGTGCTCATAACAGCCTGGGATGCTGCATCCAGGTTTTGTGATCCATGTAATAATTCTTGAGGATTCCACAGTATGGCCAGTGATGATGAAGACCTGCAGATGGTCGGCCTACATCTAGTATTAAAAATGACTGGCTCTGTAGAACTTCCTATGATGAGTAGATTCAGAGATTGATTGAGATAGCAGTAGTGGTGATGATGACGATGATTCGATGACGATGATCTAGAGAAGAAGACTTGTGCTAGAAGATCTGTGTCGAGAAATACCTTCCTAGTTAAGAGGGACTGTTGATGTATATGTATCTTCGGAATGTATTTCATATATGTATATTATACTCCTATAGAGATGGTATTATTCCTCTATACGGAAGTGTTTGTATTCCTATAGAGATGTTATTATTTCTCTATATGGAAGTGTCATCATTTATATTGTAAGTGTCGTAACTTATACTTGATGGGTTATTACAGCACCTTGTTGGGGTCAGCCCTGTATAAGTCATGTGGGTCAAAGGGTTATTAGACCACCCTATTGGGGGTCGGACATGTGGGTCAAAGGGTTATTAGACCACCCTATTGGGTGTTGGCCTAGTCAGCATTGTGTTATGTTGTTAAGTTGAGGCCAACCTAGTAAATGTTATTAGGAAAGTCAAGTCAAGTATAAATAAAGTGCAGGAGGCACTCTATTTCATCATTCTATTCTCTCACACACTCTTTGGAGAGTGGCGCACTTGTGGAGGAGAAGAAGCTACTGCTAGGAGATGTCTATCTCTTATGCTTGGGTTGTATCATTGCTATATCTATCTCTGAGGAATTTATTGGGGTTTTTCACCTTTATGGTTTTCCCCAAGTAAACTCTGTGTCTTTTGTGTGCTTGCATTACTGTGTTCATGATTGATATGCTATAGATATTTTGTACATGTTGTTCTCTTAGTTAATATCCTAGATCATATTGAAGTAAATTCTGAAAAACTAAAAGGTAAGAGTCAGGGTGGCAGTCATTTATAGATCTGCAGTGGTGGTGGCTAGATTTGAGATAGATCTAGTAGATCTGTGGAGATAGAGACTAGATCTACCAGATCTAAACATTCTCGTACAGATCTGTGGTTGTAGAGGTCAAATCTATCAGTTCAGTTGGTGAGTAGTCAGATCTGAGACAGATCTTCCAAGTTTTTGATCAGGAGAGATTTCTATTTATTGTGGGTTACAGTTTCTTCAGTTGGGTGAGTATGGCTATTGGTTTGAGAGTGGAGGATCGATTGGATGGTGCCTCCAACTACAGTGCATGGAGGGTATGTATTACTCTCTTGCTAAAAGAGAGTGAGTTATGGGATGTTGTGTATAGCACGACATCAAATCCTGTTACTGTTCCATCCGATTACACTGCCAAAGTAGTGTATGAAAAGAAGAATATAAAGGCCCTAAGGATTCTACTTGATGCGATCAAGGATCACCTTATTCCACATGTCTCTACCAAATACAATGTGTATGATATGTGGGATGCATTGACTAGTATATACAAAAGCTCAAATGAAAACAAGAAGATGGTTCTCAGAGAGAAGCTGAGAAGCATCAATATGGGGAAGGATGAGAGCATGGTTACCTATCCCACCAAGATATCTCAAGTGAGAGATGAGTAGCAGTCGGTGAGAAGGTAGAGGATAGTGAGCTAGTTTGGCATGCCTTGAATGGTGTGTCTGTAGCATGGGCAATGTTTGTTTAGTCCATCATAGGTCATGAGAACCTTCCCAAGTGGGATCAATGATGGGAAGATTTCACACACGAGGAGACCTGGAGAGGGTACATTCAGAGTTTAGCTTCTGCCATTCCTGAGGAGGAGGATGTGGCTCTCATAGCAGGCAGGAAGCAGAGGGGCAGACAGAAGAAGGATCTGAGCAAGATCAAGTGTTTCACCTGCAATGAGTATGGACATTATGTGGGATAGTGTCTGCATAAGAATAAGGGGAAGTAGGCAAAGGATGAGCAGGTGGAAGCAGCAAAGGAGTTTGATGAGTTCTCTTCTCGGTTTGAGAAGGAGTTCTCAGTAGCCATAGTTTAGTTAGGACATGATAGTAGCCCACCAGAGATTCAGGATGATCAAAGATGGAGAGTGGAAATTACTCTCAGCAGTCATATGATAGGAGTGTGAGATGCATTCCTGATCCTAGAGCATACGGCAGTACAGTTGACTCGGGATGGTTAGGGGATTGACCGTTTAGTTGCTGGTGTGGGTAGAGTGATATTTCTGCTTGACCATGGGGAGCTCCTGGAGGTATCAAGAGTGTTCTTTGTTCTAGGACTGAGAGGGAGTGTTCTCTCAGTGGCAGCATTGGCAGCTGCAGGATTCCCTGTAGTGTTTCATAGGGATCAGTTCTTCACCTATCCGAGAGGAGTAGACCGAGTGTTGTTTGGTCACAGGATTTATGGTGAGTACTTGGTTCATGGATATCCTACTTCAGGCACATCAGGTTGGCTGAGTGCATCCTCTTCATATGCAGAGGGGGATGACGGGCGAGATGCTCATAGCAGAGATGAGGCCAGGAGGAGTGGGCCTATTCAGCAGATGGGTGAGCGAGAGTCTCACCATGATGAGGATCAGGGCAGTGATTGTGGAGTTCCAATGGATGAGCGTGATGCTCAAGATAGTGATGAGTCATAGGAGATTGAGCCTTTGGGCTCATATCATATGGATGATCATGTTTCTCATACAGGTACTAGTCAGAGCATGAGCTGGTATGACATGGTTGAGATGGACTTGGCTCAGGAGAGAGCTCAATCAGTTCAGCCACTACAGAGATAGAGGGAGTTGATGTACAGAGCTGAGTCAACTCAGGGTCATAGACAGATGGTGTACAAAGTAGTAGATCCACTTGACAGAGGTCTTCAAGGTTGGTTATAGCAGCAAAGACTCAGAGGGAGTCTGAGTCAAAGTACAGTGACAGAGTCACCAGTGGTTGACAGAGGGGCTTCATCAGAAGCCACTCATATGGAGATTGACCAGGGTGGTTCAGGTCAGAATGCAATAGTGTCAGGTAGATCAGTTAGATTAGAGGCAGCAGCAACAAACTTGATGGATCCAGGCATCAGTTTCAGGACTTCCCTCATTAAGAGGGAGTGTTAGATTATGGTAACTTCAGGATGTCCTTCATGACTCAAATGCCTTGCATGGTGGGACATTAGTACCATAGGCATTAGGATGGAGTAGAGAGTAAGATGCACTCTACTAAGTGGCATGAGCCCAGCAGGGGTTGCATGTAGAGCTTTAGGGAAGATTTACCTATGCATGCATGAGTTTTCAATGACCTTCCAGCATTCAGTGAATGCATGCAAAAGTGACTTTTTGCATGCACTGGGAATTAGGGTTTTGGAAAACCTAATTCATCGGTGAGATTATTTATAGAGGTAGAGGGTCCCTAGATGGGGTTACTTAGTTGCATTATCAGAGATAGATACTGTTAGAGTGAGGGGGGCGAATCTGTCCATGTGGGCTAACTTTTTGAGATAGGGAGGAGTTGTTGCAGGAGTTAGGAAGGTTAGATCTGAGCTAGATTAGTGACCTTCAGTTCCAGAGAGACTAGATCTCTAGTACTATGATCTGAGAGAGATCCACAGTGTGATTACTGATTAGATTGGAGGAGGCTGAGTTTTCTTGGAGGAGGACATTTTTCCTGAGGAGGAGAAGCTCGTTGTGAATTGGAGTCTGAGACTTTTAGGATAGCCTTGCCTTGAGATTTGAGGAAGGTTAGAGATGATTTGAGCTCATATCTATTGAGATCCAGAGCAGTACAAGCATATGACATCTAGAGGAGGAGGGTGGACTTATGCATGCAAAGAGGGTCGATTTCATCAGTGGGTAGTCTTCAACGCAAGCAGATCAGAGCAGAGTGATCTAGAGAGGGCAGATTAGTCAGAGGCTTCATTAGAGCACTTAGATCTAGATTGGCAGTTAGGGAAGATTTCATCAATGCATGCATCAGCTGGATGCATGCAAATCTGGGTTTGTCCTAGTCAGAGCGATTGAGCTAACGGTTGAGGTAACTCTGTATTGTATCTTCTTTTATACATCTATATGCTCTAGGATTGAGATTGAGAAGATAGCCCCAAAGTTGGCTGGTTTCTCCCGAAAGGGTTCCAGGGTACATTTGTTGTCTATATGATTGCATTATGTGTTAGCTGGTAGATGCAGACCTAGTTATTTGAATCTATGTTTTATGAGTATGTACTGACATATGAATTCATATCACTTGAGGTATCAGACTGATACAGAGGGAATAGTGATCTCTGTATCAAATATTTACAAATATCACTCATTCTAGTTGCATGTTTTTATTGAAGAATTCATTTGATCATTATGTAACATTTCATCTTTTAGTTTATATTGTTATTTATGATTCATTGATATACATACTCATTTATTTGACATTCTATCATCTATTTGAATAACCAAATATCTAATTAAGTACCTTGCAATCAATATTAAGAGATAACCAATTATACAAGATATGAATTATAGGCCAATATTATCATCATAAAAGAAAAAGTGCATATCATATATAGGTACCCAAGCCATCATGAAATTTTTTAATTACCTTTTACTTTTGATAAGTTATGAGTTGGCATAAAAAATTTTAATTACTTTTTATTTTTGATAAATTATGAGTTGACATGGGAATTATACATAATGTAACATGCCTCATGTAAAAAACATGACAAATGTGACAACATCTCCCATAGAATGGGTTGTAAGCACCTCGTTACTCTTAGTGCAATAAAAGTATAAAAGTCATAGATTATCTAAGAAGAAACATGTATAAACATGCATATAACAGTTTAGAAAAAATAACATGTCTAATTATCTAGGTGGATATTGGTAGCCACCAACTTATTCCATTGATTTAGAATGGCTCCACATCTTAGTAGTTTTACTTTAAATTTTTACGTCCTAAACTTTCACACGGTTTTCAGGCATTTCCATTGTGTTTTTGGCAATGAAAATAGGACACTAAATCTTTGATTGCATGGCTTACCAAACTCATAAATCACAAGTTATTCTTGAAATGGTCCTAATATTACCCAAATAGATTTTGTATGAAAAATATTCTCCCTCGACAATTTGACATATCAACTAACCTCTTTGTGGCCTATATTCCCTTTTCTACATCATTTATTAGGGTTAGGGTTTTGGATATTTATGGGGTTTGCATCCTAGGTAATCACACTTTGTATGAAAAAGGAAATTTTATCCAATTGTAATGCCTACTTGTGAGTAAATGTAATTGACACATCTCTCTTTAGAGATAAGATACTACCATTCTAGCTAGTTGGTATTGGTCTGTAGTTTATACTATTTTTTCATTTTCCATTTCATTCATTAATAGAATTTGATTTTTAATGTACTAATGTGCTTTCTACAACATCTTTGTGCATGTGTTTCCATTTTATCTTTATTTTTTCATTTCCTTCCCTAAATAATTTAGATTGGTGGTATTAGCGGATTCTTATCTTTATTGTTTTTTGGTACTTGTCTCTGACGAGATCCATATAGTAGGAGTTTGGGGTTTCAATTCAATCAAAACAGAATCACGGTCAAGGTATCCTTAAATCACATAATGAAATACAAATAAAGAATAACCAAACTTAGGATAACTAGTACAAACTGTAGGGGAATAAGGGTAATGGGAAGTTGAAGAAGGACACATAAAAGTGGCCCGAGTTCTAGAAAATGCCTTGGAAAAATATTGATAATTATCACTCGAAGTAGTAATTTCATGCTGAGATGAAAGCCTCCATGTCAATACTTATCTTGGATTGTGACTTAGAACCAGATAAAAAAAAGTGGATTATTGATGCAAAAACTAATGCTAATATCCCAATCACAAATATCTAACTAGAAGAACTAGAGGAAGGTGAGACCCTCTTCCATTCACATATGTGGGTAAAGGGGACTCTACTATATTTAATTATTGACAGTGGTATCCAAAAGAACTTGATTTTAATTGATGTTACTATAAAGCTGTAGCTACATAAAATAACACATCCCTAATCATGCACCATTGATTTTTTGGGATAGGGATGAGACATCCACACCAACTACCAATGCCAACTTCCCTACAACATTAAGCCCTTCATATAACATCATATCATTAGGGTTTTGGATAAAATAACATCATAAACTTTAAGGAAAATTTGTCCTCTTCATGATTATGTAAAAATTTGAATGAAAGATCACTATAACCACAAGAACCTATGCACTTGATCTTTGCACATAATAGAAGAAGGTGGAAAATATAGTGGAAGAATACAAAGATATCTTCGCTTCACTTGCCAGGTTTCCCTACAAAACTAGGTGAAGCATTCAATTGATTTGATACTTGGAGCATATCTTACTAATGGCACAATATAAAAGAACTTTCTTCTCAAGAATGAAGAAATCAAATGTCAGATTCAGAAGCTCATCCAAAAGGGATACATTTCACCAAGATCCTCACCTAAGTGTGTTGATGTATAAGAAGGATGGGACATGGAGACTTTGTATTGATTGTGGGGCTTTGAACAAAATAATAGTAAAGAACCAATATCTAATCCCTAAGATTGATGATCTTCTTGATCATGTCAATGGTGCTAAGTCTTTTAGTAAGATTGATCTTAAGTTTTTCTACCACTAGGAAGCCATTGAGAAAAATTATGTATGAAAGACAACTTTTAAGTCTAAAGAAGGTATTTTCAAGTGGTTGGTCATGCCTTTTAGCTTGACAAATGCTCTAGCAATGTTCATGAGGGTGATGGACAATATCTTGTGGCCATTCAAAAATTATTTTTTGGTTGTATGTTTGGATGATATCCTCATCCTCATTAAAATTTGGGTAGAATATTTGCATCACATTCAACGAATCCTAAGCATATTTTGAGAACACAAGTTATATGCGAGTATGAATAAATGCTCATTCAACATGCAAAAATTTTAGTATCTAGGATGTATTGTGGATGAGCATGGTCTGCATGTGGATCTAGTGAAGATCCAAGTCATTCACAAATGATCAACCCCAACAAATATTACAAATTTCCATTGTTTCTTGGGCCTTGAAAACTTCTATGGTGGTACTAACCCAAGTTCATTTGGACCTAGTGACAATGGAAACATTCAAGGATATGAAAAACATCACCTTTGTTTGACACTGATACTCACCCTATTAGACCTACAACGACCTTTAGAGATTGATACAAATGATTTGTATTATGTTGTTAGTGTAATTGTCACTCATTATGGACATCATATGGCCTATCATAATGAGACACCCACTCATGCAGTTCACGGGTACCCCACCCATGACAAGGATATGTAATCCATTGTAAATACCTATATTCAATGGAAACATTATATCATAGGGAAGGAGATGCTTAGGTCCATACTGAAAAGAATCCCCTATAGTTCATGTAGACACAAGAAGACTTACAGAATGAACACCATCAAAAGTGGTCTACATACCTGCAACAATCAATCTAAACATCAAGTACATGAAGGGAAACTTCTTGACCAAGACAAGTGGCTCACCAAGAGTTAGATTCAACATAATTTTCCCCATATGATGGAGAAACTTGAAGTAATGGGGAGAATTTCTCCCTAAGGGGGGACAACTAATCCATGCAATTTTACTTCAGTTTTTATGTCCCAAACTTCTCATGTTTTTTATGCATTTCCCTTCAATTTTTTCCAATGAATGTAATCCACCCAATCATTGACACATATTTGATCGCCTTGCCTTCCAAACTCATATATCATGATTTAATATTTTTTGTAGTCCAATAAATTCCCTAAGAAAAAATTGCATGCCTATGAAAAGTTGTTGTATCAACTAGCCTCTTCGAGGCCCACATCCCTTTTGGCACAACATTTCTTACCATTATGGTTTTTCATCCTAGGGAATCACACTTTATGTTAAAATGAACTCTTTTCCTCTTGTAATGTTTAATTGTGAGTAAGATTATCTGACATCATCTCTCTTTAGAGATAAGATATCGCCATTCCAACTAATTTGTATTGCTCTCTAGTTTACATTCTTTTTCCATTTCATTCATTAATAGAATTTGGGTTTTAATGCACTATTGTTCTCTCTACAATATCTTTGTGTGTATATTTCCATTAATATTTTTTCCTTCATCTCATTCTCTAAATAATCCAATAATTTGAATACTCATATACAATATAAGCAAAATGACATCATATCTAAGTACACATATACTAGTTTAGGCAGAACAATGGTCATTACATGTACTCTCCCTTTGCAACATTGTCCTGAAGTAAAGTATAAACAAAAATACAAAGAATATCTTGACATATATCATTTTCATATTCCTAAGTGGCAGATTCTAAACTACACTAGTCCCATTAGAGCTTGACATGTTTTAGTAGCTAGTTTTAAAGCTATTGATCCCTTCGGTCTTGAATGACATATGGTTATACCATGAAAATTCCCTCCTCATAAACATGAAATACATCATGAATACTTTTGAAATGGGTAGGAAGCACGAGACAATAAGCAATGCATCCTATATTTTTTGTTATTTTAAATGGTTCTATGAATCTAGGAGATATTTTTGTTACTTGTACAAATTTGAAGGAATTTTTTCATGGTCTAACTTTGATAAAAATTTCATCATCTTCCTTACAAATTCTCTTAATTCTCTTTCCATTAGTGTAACTCTTTTGGAAATCCTTGGTCACCTTACATCTACTCTTGATTTATGTCGTTTCATCTTCCATCTCTTGTAGTATCATATGTCCCAACACCTCCCAATCCTTTGAGAAATCCTAATTCATAGGGGTTTTGGAAGGTCTCCCATATAAAAAACCATATGGAGATAGATGAATGGAAATCTAATAGTCATTGTTGTATGCAAATTCAACTAAGTAAATATAGTTTTCCCACTTGTTGTACTAATAAACTACATACATCCTTAACATATCTTCCAAAACTTGGTTAACCCTTTCAATTTTACCATCTGTGTGAGGATGATAAGAAAGATTGAAATTTAACTAAGTTTTGAATGAGTTATGAAGGAAAGTCGAGAACCCAAAGGTGGAATGAGAGTCTTGATATGAAGTAATTTTTCACAATATTCCATATCCTTGTACAATTTATTTAAGAAAAGCCTCAATTGTTGCTGCAACATCATAGGTACTCTTAATTTGAATGAAACAATAGGTACTCTCAATTGGCTAGATTTTTTCCCCGTGTCCCCCTCCCCCCTCCTCCACCTCCTAGACCTCTCCCACTTCCCCATCCTCCCTGCTCTTCCCCTCCACTCCATCTTACCCATTAATACTCCCATTCTTTGTCGCCTCCTCCACCCCATCACCCCCCTCCATTCTCCACCCCTCCACCTACCCATTCCTCCTTCTCACCATGATCACCTCCCCCTCTCACCCTCCCCCTCCTCCTCCTCCTCCTTTTCTCTTTCCTCTTCCCCCCTTACCCTCGCGTTACCCTCTCCCCCTCCTTCCCCTCCTCCCTCCTCCCAAATCATCCTATCCCTCCCCCTCTTCTCCCACTCCTCCCTCCTCCCACCCCCTCCCTCACCACTCCCCCACCCCCTCCCTTCTCCTCTTCCTCTCCCTCCCCTACCTCCTATTCCCCTTCTCCCCCTCTCCCACCTCTCCTAACCTCCCCCTTCCTCCTCCTCACAAAACCCCCTACCCTCCCCCCTACACCACCTCTCCCACCCCCTCACCCTCAACCTCTACCTGCATCCTCCTCCTCCACCCCCTCTACCTCCTCCTCATCTTCCTCCTCCTCCCACACTCCCCCTTCTTCCTCCCCCCTTCCCCTCCTCTTCCCCTCTTACGAAACCCTTCAACCAACTAATGATGAATGATGGCTAACTATGCAATTGAAGGATAGTCAAATTACTACCCTCCCAAAACTCTCCTCCTCTCACCTCCACTCGCCTCCTCCCCCCTCCCCCCCATTGATACTCCTCCTCCCTCCTCCTCTTTCCTCTCACCCAATCCGCTACCTTCCCTCCCCTCCCCCTCTCCCCTCCTCCATCCAGCTCCCCACCCCTCCTACTCTACCTCCCCCTCTCTACCACCCCAATCCTCCTCCTCCTCCACCCTCTCTCCCTACTCCTCTTTCTATTCCCACTCTCCCTTGTCCTCATCCCTCCCCATCCTCTTCCCACTATCCCATGTCCTCATCCTCCCCACCTCCACCTCCTCCCCCTCCTCCACCCTAACTCTCTCCTCCTCCTTATACTCCTCCTCCCCCTTCTCTCACTCTCTGATATCCTCCTTCACCCCCCTCCCCACCTTCCCTCTCAAAATCTCCACCTCCCTAGGCCCCCTCTTCCTCTACTTCTCCCACCCCCTCCTCTCCTTATCCTCACCTCCCTCCCCTCCCATCCATCTCCCCTTCCCTTATTACCCCCCTCTCCTACCCACTCATCTCCTCCTCACCCTCCTCCTCCCCACCCCCTCCCCTTCCTACTCACCCTCTCTTATCAATCTCATCCCCCACTCATCCCCTCCTTCCTCTTCCTCCACCCTCTCTCCCTCCTCCTCCTCCTCCTCCTCCTCCCACTCTTTGTTTCACTCCTTCTCCCCTTGTCCCCTTCCCTTACCCTCTCCCCCTCCACCTCTCCCTCTCCTCCCCCCTTCCCCTCCTCCTCACCCAAATCCCCTATCCTTTCACCCTACCATCCCCAAATCTCCTCTCCCCTTCCTCCCTCCCCCTACCCTCTCCCCATATCCCCTCCTCCTCCTCAACCCCTTCCCTTCTCCAATTCACCCCTCAACCCCTCTTCCCTCCTCCTACCTCCCCTCCCCCTCCCCGTAAGCATGCTCATCCTCCCCACCCTCCTCCATCCTCCTCCTCCCACTCACCCTCACCTCCGTGATCTTACTACATCTTCTTTTCCCCCTCCCTCTCCTGCATCTCTCGTCCCCATCCCCCCATTTCCATCCAACCCCCTCTCTCTACCGTGGACCCCTCTTACTCACTCCCTTCCCTCCCTTCCCTACCCTTCCCCTCTTATCCTACTCCCACTTCTCCTCCCTCCCTTCACTCTCATTCCCCTCTCCCCATGCCCCCCCCTCTCCTCTCCTCCCTCCTCCCCTACCCATCCACTTTCCCCCTCCTGATCTCCTTCTCCCTCCCCCTGCTCTTCTTCTCCTCACCCCACCTCCCCTCAAATCACCTAACCATCTCCTCCTCCTCCTCCTTCTCCTCCTTCGATTCTCCTTCCTCTCCCCCTCCCCCTCTCCTCGCCCCCCCTTTCTCTTTCTCTACCCTCTCTCCCTCCTCTTCCTTCCACTATCCCCCATCCTTGACCTCATGCCTCCTCTCCCATTCCCCTTTGACCCTCTCCTTGCCCCTCTCACCCTCCCCTACCCCATATCCACCTCTCCTCCCTCCTCCTCCCCATATCCCACCCTCTGCTCCTCGCACTTCCCCCTTTCCCCTCTCCCCTCTTCTCTCCTCCCTGTCATCTTCCTCCCCCTCCCCTCCCCCCTCCTCCTCTCCTTCTCCCACCCACTCCTAACCCCACTCCCTTTGACTCCCCTTCCCCCCTTTCCCCCTCCTACACACCCATCCTTATACTCCCCCTCCCCATCGCCTTGACCCCCTTCCTCCTAATCCACCCTCTCCCCCTCCTCCTCCTCCTTCCACTCTTCCTCATTCTCCACATACAACCTCCCATGCCCCCTTTCCACTTCTCCACCTCTCCTCTCCTCCCTCCTCCTTGCCCCTCATCATATCTTTCTCCCACCACCTCCCCTTCCCCTCTCATTCTCGCACCCCCTCCTCTCCACTCCCCTCCCCCTCTCCTACCCACCTCTGCTCTTCATTCTCCTCACCTCCTCTCATACTCCTCATCACCCCGATCCCCAACCCTCTCCCCCTCTACCCTCCCTATCCACCACTCACACCCGCTCCCCTTCCCCTCTCATTTTTGCACCCCCTCATCTCCACTCCCATCCCCCTCTACTACCCATCCCTCCTCCTCCTATCACCCATCCCCAAACCTCTCCCACCTCATCCCACTCCCCCTCCCCCCTCCCCCCCCTCCCCCTTGCTCCTCCCCCTCCTCCTCCTTGTCCCCCTTCCTATACCCCCTCTGTCATCCCCCTCCCTCTCCCCATCTCCCCACATCCTACCCCAGCTCTATGCCCTTACCCTCCTTGACTCCATCCACCCCCTGCATCCTACACTCCATGCCCCCACCTTCCTCTATACTCATACCCCTACCTACCCCCCCCCTTCCTCCTCCCTATTCCCCTTCCTCCTTCAAGTCCCCCTCAAATCTCCTCCCCCTACCTCCCTCCTCCTCCTTCTTCACCTCCCCCTCCCTCTCCCACCTCCCTCTCTCCGTCTCCCAACCTCCTCCATCCTCACCCCCACCACTTTCCCCAAATCCCTCCCCACCCTTCCTCCTCTCGTAATCACCATCCTTCCCCCTACACCATCCGCATATCCCCTCCTCCTCCACCACTCCAACTCTTCCCTATCTGCCCCCCCCCACCGCCTACACCTACCCCTCCCCCTCCTCTCCCTCCTACTCCCCTCCCCTTCCCATCTCATGCTCCCCCCCTCCTCTCTTCCGCTCCTCCACCCCCCTATCCCCATTCCCCGCAGTCTCCTCCTCCCCCTCCCGCTACCCTTTCCCACCTCCCTCCTCCTCCTCCTCCTTCTCGTTGCCCCCTCCCTCTTTCCCCTCTCTCCTCCCCGTTTCCCCTTTCCCTCCAAAGCCCTCTCTCTACCCCACCCCACTCATCCCCCCTTCCCTCCCCTTCCCCTCTCCCCCTCGCTCTCCAACTCTCCCCTATTCTCTCCTCCTTTGTCCACCTGCCACCCATCCCCCCCTCATCCTCTCCCTCTCTCACACCCTCCTCCCCTCCAGTTCCCTCCCCCTCTTCCTCCTCCTCCACCCTCTCTGCTTCCTCCTCTTCCTCCTCCTCCCCCCCTCTCCTTCCCACCTCCTCCTCTCCTTTTCCCACCCTCTCTTCCTCCCACTCCCACTCCTCCTCACCAACATCCCCTACCCTCCCCTACCCACCTGCTCCTCCTCACCCCCATCCCCTACACTCCTCCCCTCCCAACCCCTCCCCATCCCCCTCCCCTTTCCCCCCTCCCTCCTCCTTTTCCTCCTCTTTCTCACCCTACCCATCCCTCTACCTTCTCTCTCCTCCCCCTCCATATGCCCCTCTCTTCACCTCCTTCCCCACCCCAACCTTCCCACCCCCCCACCCCCACCTCCAGCCATCCCCCCTGCCTCCTACCCTTCACTAGTCCCTGCCCCGTACTATCCACCTTGCCTCCTACCCTCCCCCCTTTCTTCCTCCTCCCCCTACCCCCTCCCTATCTCCTCTCCTCCTCCTCCACCCCTCCACCCCGGCTTACCTCTCCCCTTCTACCCCTCCCTTCCATTGATGCCTCTCTTGTGCACCCCTATATAAGATCTACCGCAATAAAAATATATTAAAGTGCTAGGCTATAATAATATAAATAGATAACCCTATAAGAAAAAAAGAAAAATAATATACTCCTCATGATTTTAATATACTTTACATGCAAATAGAATAATAATATTTTTCATTAAAATATATATTACATCATTATATACTTTTATATAATGTTATTTTGAAAATTATTAATATGCATTGTAACATATACTCCATTTTTACACATTAAAATTGCATATTTATATTTTACAATCCATGTTCCTAAATATTACATCCATAAATCAATAATAATTAGTCAAAACTCAATTATTCATTAACTAAATAAATTCCAATAATATAATAAAGAGAATTCAAGAAAGCTAAGTTCTCAAAAAAAAATAAAGAATATTTATTTTAAATAAAAATTAAAAAGTAATACCACTAGCATTCTAATTTTTATGATCACTCTATTTCCAATCTCATGTCAAACTTAAAAAAAAAAACTATTTCCAATCACATGTCATTCTTAAAAAAAAAGAGAATTATATTTCCAATCACATGTCACACTTCAAAAAACAAAATCATGAGATCGAAGTGTGTGAAAATTAATCTTTCTCTAGTTAACAATTTCTACGCCAATCACATGTCACACTTCAAAAAACAAAATCATGAGATTGAAGTGTGTGAAAATTAATCTTTCTCTAGTTAACAATTTCTACGCTTAGTATTTGCAATAATTTAATAGCATGTTTTTCAAAAATTAAGAAAAAAGAATCCAATAAAAATTCACTTTGGGAACACTTAAAAAAACATATAATTATTCAGAATATCAACTTGTTACTTGTTAAGAAACTCACTTGTTATAATAATATAAATAGATAACATTATAAGAAAGAAAGAAAAATAATATACTCCTCATAGTTTTAATATACTTAACATGCAAATGGAATAATAATATTTTTCATTAAAATATATATTACATCTTTATATACTTTTATGTAATATTATTTTGAAAATTATTAATATGCATTTTACATTACATTGTAACAATATGTACTCCATTTTTACACATAAAAATTGCATATTTATATTTTAAAATCTACATTCCTAAATATCACATCAATAAATTAATAATCAATTAGTTAAAATTAGCCAAAACTTTATTATTGATTAACTAAATAAATTCCAATAATATAATAAATAAATTTCAAGAGAACTAAGTTTTCAAAAAAATAAAGAATAATTTTTTTAAAATAAAAATTAAATAATACCACTAACATTCTCATTTATAATCATGATTATATTTCTAATCTCATGTCAAACTTAAAAAAAAACAAAATTATATTTCCAATCACATATCAAACTTTAAAAAAAAAAAAAAAAAATTCTATTTCGAATCACATGTAAAACATAAAAAAAACAAAATCATGAGATTGAAGTGTATGTGAAAATTAATATTTATTTAACTAACAATTTCTAAACTTAGTATTTGGAATAATTTAATAACATGTATATGTATTTCTACATGAAAATGTTTCCGGTTTGTATACATTTAAAAAGAAAACGTATACGTATGTGACACTATATTTATATAAATAATTTTAAAATTATGAACCATATTCATAAAAAAACGTTAGAGAAAAGCCTAACACAAATCTAAAACCATGTTCTTAGAAATGCAATTAGGAGATGCTAATGGCAAAGCATCAAACTCGATGCCGAAGCAATTGAAAACAACTAGACGCAGAAGCAACCGAAAACAAAAGTCTTAAAAAATGAACAGGCAGATATTCATAAAGGCCTTTGCCAATTTTTAATTATGGCAAAGATTACACGAGCGAAAGGGTAGTCCATAGCAGCTGGTTGAGGCTAGAAAAAAACCAGAACAGGGATAATGTGGAGAATATAGAAACCCTATAAAGAAAATGGTAAAAAAATTGGTGAACTCGGTTGAAGAATGACCAATATTGGCTAATGGCCGAGGATAGAAGAAACACTGGAACGGGGAGAACGAAGAAACCCTACAAAGCAAACGATAAAAAAAATGTTGAACTCAGCTCTAGAATGATTGTTCGGTAATGTGCAAGAGAAGACTGATACGTAGAAATAAATGAGGATTCAGGAACATAATGGATCCATGGGCTCTTCATTGGGTTTGAACATCTCATTACATAATTTTGAAACTCTATCTCTAGAAAATGTCATCATATCGCATCCCCACAATGCAGTAAAATCATAGAGTAGACTTGGAATGCAAAGACCTCATTGGAGCAAACATATAATGCAAAATTGAAACTCCAAACAGACGGTAGAGGGAGGGAATGGGCAAAGGAAAAGGAAAAGTACGCCCATCACACTGTCCACTGTACGCGCATCCATATATGTAGAAGTGGGTGAAATTAGAAATCAGAGAAAATAATAAAAAACAGAATAGAACCCAACCCTCATCGCTAATTTATGTTCAAGAAATAAGAATTATGATTTATGTACATACATTCATTTTTTGTCGATCACGCTGAAATATACCAACAACTACAATTCCAGCATATTGAATTTTCTTTGTCCTCCTTCACCGATAGTAGCAAGTTATAAACTATATCTATGAGATCAAATAAATCTATCTCATTTATAAACTCCAACCCAACTTACTCCCATGAGTATATATTTAATGCTTAAATAGCCGAGACTCACTCGAGAACAAACCCTACTTACATTCAAAACAAACCCTAATTAAGAGTTCGGTTACTTGCTCCTTATTATAATCAATCAATTAAATAAATATATTCTAAAATTTTTGGCCAAGGAGAGCCATTTGTAGGTCCTGCTCAAGCTTCGGTGCTACCATGATAGGGTTTGAAATTTTTACTGTGCAGAAGGAAGAAACCCTACAAAGCAAACGATAAAAAGGTTGATGAACTCGGCTCTAGAATGATCGTTCGCTAATGTGCAAGCGGGAATCCCTCCCAGAAGACGTAGACACAAATGAGGATTCAAAAACATAATGGGGTCTTCATTGGGTTTGGGCATCTCATCATAAAATTTTGAAAATGTATCTCTAGAAAATGTCATTATACCCCGTCCTTACAACGTAGTAAAAACATAGAGTAGATAGGAAATGCCCTCTTTCCTTAACTATAGAGGTGGTTGAAATCAGAAATCACAGAAAATAATAAAAAACAGAACCGAACCAAACCAAACCCAACCCTCATTACAACTCCCAAGAGATTAACAAAAATGAATGAGATTGCTTCTAAGAAACTTGCAGAGAGGGAATAATAATAGAATCTACCTGGAATTGAATCCCCACAATTTTTGAGATAACACATTGGTGTCAGCTGCATCCTCGATTCCCCTTGAGATCGTTTTCCTCCATTCAAGTTCATCAAACAGCTGAACCATTTCCCTGGATGTGTAGCGCTTTCGTAGCAGGGTTCCCATGGAGTTTAGCTTTCATAGCAGGGTTCCCGTGGAGATTAGATTTGTTCGGACCCGTGAGCCGTTTATTTACAGACAGAAGAAAGGGAGACTGGACAAATGCACAGACACAACACTCCGTGATAGAGTGAACAATGGGACAATGGAAAGCAGAAAATCCACCGCCACCGTGATAGAGTGAACAATGAGACAATGGAAAACATAAAAGCCACCGCCACAAAGGTAGTTAAATTTCACTAGCCGTTAGATTGTCAGATGTATTCAAACTCAAAAGAGATACTTGAATATTTGAATTTCTCTACCGCTGAGTCAAGCTCATCCAACCGTAAGAATATTGTTATCTTTCAACGGTCAAATTTCAACTCTCTAGAGAAACACTATCTGGGTTAGAGTGTGTTCCAGCACCACCACTATGACATATCATTTCTGTAGATATATCAATTCCATAGATAGCCTGTGTCTTTTCATTATCCATTTGATCATTAATTACTGTTCGACTCCATCAACTACCATTAATTACTGTTCGGACTGCATGCACACCACAAACAATAGGATTTATCTCAAAAAAAATTTACCACTTGCGACTTAAGTCAGTTATACATGTCGATTTCAACTAACTCGTAGCCGTGATTTGGGGTCTATTAATTAATGTAAAATAAGAAATACAAATTTTAAAAATATATAAATAATTTTTATTTTTTAAAAGAGTCTAACTAAGTATTCAAAATTTCAGAGTTAGATAGTTATAACCAGAGTTAGAAAGTTATATTCAAAATCATACCAAAAAAATCAATCAATTTTTTCCATTAATCTAACTTTTAGACTATAAATTTTTTAAATCTTTACTCTTAATATAATATATATATATATATATAATTATCCTCAATAATATATGCTTAAATAATTTATATTTTTTTAAAAGAGTCTAACTAGATATTCAAAATTTCAGATTTAGATAGTTATAACCAAAGTATAAAGTTATATTCAAAATCAAACCAAAAATATCAATCAATTTTTTTCATTAATCTAACTTTTAGACTTTAATTTTTTTAAATCTTTACTCTTAATAATATATATATATATATAATTCTCCTCGATAATATATGCTTAAGTAGATTGAAAATAATCTTAAGAAATAATTCATTTTATATTTTTCAATAAACTCATTATTAAAATAGTGTTTTCAAATAACCTTCTTTCATTTATTCACAATATATAACTATTTAAATTATTATATAACAAATATAAATGGTACATTAATTTTAAAGTAAAATTTTGAATTATATGCTTTTTAAAGTATTTATTAAATAATTAAATATTAGTATTAAAAAATTACTTATTTATGGTCTAATCATTATTTTAACTTAAATCTATATAAACTTGAATAATCATAATATGTTGAGTTGATTAATATCTTCCTACTAAAGTACATGGCCCCTTATTTATCCATCCACTCTTCTTCCAACCCACTCTCCCACCTACCCCACACCCTCTATCCTCTCCTCCTCCCACCTTCCCCACACCCTTTATCCTATCCTCCTCCTTTTCCTAGAACCTCTCCCTCCACTCCTCCCTTACCCACCTTTTCATGCCCCATCCTTTGCACAAAATATGAACCGAGCTACAAACTTACATTTTTGTCTATTGAACTTAATCGTACAAGCATCCATGCACTCAAATAACCCATATGAGACCATTAATGATAATGACCATTGTCAAAATCAACCCACTGGTGATGCTATCAAATTCTATCAAGCTAATAAATTAAGATGTCATTCTTTAAAAATGTGAACCATAATTAAAAAGGGGAGTAAGTATCAAGAAGTTAAGACTCTGTATTAAAGTAATTAAATTTTCATCACGTGAAATAACAAGTAAATCATATGAAACTTTGTCAATTACATAAACAATGGCTCGTTAAAGGTAAACACAAACTAAAAATATTTTAGTAATTAAGAAAACCCAAGGCACCGGGTTACAATAGAGTCTGATTGAGATGTTTTCAAAAAACATCGTTATCTATCAAACTCAATTTTAAATCAACAGAAGAGTGTAAGAGGAAATATGAAGAAAAGTCAGGATATATCGAAAGGTTCAAATTAAGACTATACTCCCTTAATCAAAGCCTTACTTTCTACCCCGACATCACTTAGAAACATAAATGTATGGCAAGAATATTTGAGACTTGAATTCAAGGAGAAATGTGATTCCTCAATTTGAAAGTATATGCATGATTCCCTTGAGAAGGACCACATGATAATTACTTTGCTTAAAGATATTACATTAATTTGGTTCCAATTAATTCACAGAAAAAGTTGCACTTTTATCTAATGTGAGAATTAATTAAAGAAATATTATTATCTAGATATATGTTGAATGAGTCCACATATTTGTGAAGAAGTTCTTTTCCATGTGGTAATGAAAAATGGAAAACCTATTGGTGTATATGAAGTAAAATTTATGGAGTTGATGATACATTGTGGAATTGTGAGAAGAATAAATATTTGTATATGGACTTTTTCTTTGATTAGGAACATAATTTCATATGTGGCAACATTCCACATTACCAAATACCATCATATTATCCCAATGGGTCAATAGATGGTTGATTTAGGGATATGAAGTGAGTCATCTAGGAAAGGAAAATCTCCTTTTCATGGCTCCTTCAAGGGAAATATTAACATAATTAGAGGCATGTGATTTGGAATTCATTAGAGATGGTCATCTTTCTCCCATGTTTCTAATGGAAACTCAATGATTTATTTAGTTGGCCAAGGAACTTCGAATTAGTCAAGGGGTGTGTTTGGTAGAGGTTATAGATAGAGGAACTAAGGATTCCCTTCTAGTAGAAGGAAAAGTTATTCAAGGAGGTCTCGATGGGTCTAGTATTGGACTTGTGGGGGACCACACCTTCAGATAAATTATCCAAAATTTTGGAATAGATTGGACAATGTGATGGAAAATATAAATCCAACCAGTCTCAAGGTAGGCACCACATTGAAGAACCATTAGGTTGATCATTTGGCCACTATTATGGAATCATCCTTTATCTATTTATATCTTGTTTTATACTAACGATACCTATAGCTTTATGTATCCCTCATCTTTAAGTAGATGTTGTTTGGAAACCTATAAGCATCATTCATTCAACTATGGAGCAATAGAATCTAGGGTGAAGCAATGAAATAGTCCTATTGTTGAAAATTGTATGGTGGATATAGGATCTTGGGTAATCTATATTGACCTTTATAGAATACCCTTACGAACCTATGACTTGATAGTAGGTATAGATTTAGGCTAGAAACCCATCAAGCTCTCTTTGATTATTTCCATAAAATATTCATTGTGGAAATGAAGAAGGAGAATTGGTAAAGATTCAAGGAAGCAAACACCAAGTTTATATTCATTTTATTTTAGAAATGAAGGTAAGGAAATGTTTAAGGAAATGATGTAATATTTATGAGATTGAATTTGTTGATGAGAGCATTAATCCTACCCAAAACCAAACATGTTATTGTCAAAATGAATGGATTTTTTTTCCTTCAAAACTACCAAGACTACCTCTTGTTACATAGATTGAATTTACTAATACCCTTACAAAAAGAGAAAAAACTATATCCAAGACCCCTATCGAATGAAAATTCAAAATCTTAATGGACTTAGTATCCAACTTAAGAAATTATTGATCTTTTAATGATTCGACTAAGTGTATCCCCTTTGGGTGAACCAATCATTTTTATCAAGAAGAAAGATGAGAGTCTTTGGCTCTACATTGATTATAACTACTTGAACTAAGAAACAATAAATAATAGGTCTTCAATTCCTCAAATTGATCATCTATTTGACCAGTTAAAAAGAGATTCTATGTTCTCTATAACTGACTTGTGTTTTGGGTATCACCAATTCAGGACCAAGAAGGAAGATATTGATAAAAAATTCTTCCAGACTTGATTTGGTAATTATGAGTTCATGGAAGTACCTTTTGGTTAGCCAAATAATCTTAAATGGATCATTATATAATTTTTCATCTGATTTGGTACTCTTTGGATGGATAAAATGGAGGTATGGTCTTATAGGGTCCGTTGTATAGGTAGGCCCCACTTTGTTGATTTCAGATCCAGAACCTTATAAAGCCAATTTGAGGCCTTAAATTACCATTTTGGGGGTGAAAAATTCATTACCATATCTTCCATCCTCATGATAAGTTACTGTGATGCACATTAACATATTTCCATTGATACAAAAATCACCTCAATCGGAGTTCATATGCAAAACTTACACATCCCAAAAGTGGAACTATCTTGTTAAAAACCATGGTATCAAGTGGATTCCCCATTAGTTTCCAGTAATCACACATGTATACCTATAATAACATTCTAGAGGGTATGAAACCCTAGGGTTAATTGGGGGTTGAGGCATGCAAAAACCCTATACCTAATCCTAAATCACTATCACATTATGTGTAATACTTGGTTACTAGGAGAAGAAGGAGTTATGTTCATTTTGTATTGTTATTGTTCCATATTTGAGTGGGAAATTTGTAAGTGGGTTTTTTGTGTATAATAGAGGAAGTATATTATCCTATAGCAACCATACTATCGATAGTGTCCAAGGAAAATCCGTAGTGAGTGCCCCTTCTTTTGCCTCACCGTCTAGTTGGGTTTTCCTATATTGATTTTTTCTAGGGTACATATTGTTTTCATTTTGTGGATGGTGTATTCTTTGATTACTTCTTTCATTTGAGTTCTATTTTATTTAAATGATAAACTAGTATATTAAATCTACAATCCAAAGTAAAAAAACTCCATAGTAAAATATTATAAAATATTAGAAGATATGTTATGACAAATTGTTTCTAGTGGAATATCCACAACAGTTTAAAGATCACCAACACTCCTACCACATCCATGAAGCTAATGAATATTGTCTTTCACAAATATTTGGAACTCCTTATGAAAGTTTTTCCTGATGATATCGTCATCTATTATCACAATGAAAGAGAACATGAAGAACGCTTGAAACTTGCTCTCCAATGTATTTGTGAGCATAAGTTGTATGGGAAAATTTCCAAATGCACCTTATTTTAGAAGAAAAAAATCATTATCTAGGATGTGTGATCACATGGGAAGGTATAGTTGTAAATCCCAGTAAGATTCAATCATTATTGGAATGGACAACACCAAAAAACTCTTAGGAGGTGCAAACTTTATGGGGATAGAAAGATATTAGAACATATTTATTGAAGGAGTTTCAAAAATCACCAATCTTATTACCTTTCTCTAGTGGAAGGGAAAAATATTTGAGTGGACATGATGAATGTGAGTCCATGTTTCTAGAGATAATAAAAATTATTAACTATTTTCCATGTTCATATGGTGCCTTATATAAATAAATATTCCTTAGTTTGTAAAAATGCATCTAAAGCATGCATGGATGTAGTACTAATGTAGCAATAAGGTAGTATAGCCTATGCACTTCGAAAACTTAAGAATAATGAAAGACACTAACGCACTCATTAATAAGAGTTATAAATGGTTGTAATGGCGCTAAATATATGGAGTATGTATCTAATAGAAATAAAAATCAAATAGAGGATTTCTCATAATATTCTTCAAAATATCTTCACTCAAATATACCTCAATGCCCGTAAGCAATGTCGGAATGAGTTGTTTAATGAATATGATTGTGTGATTTAATATATAAAGGGAAGAAATATAAAGTGGTAGATGAATCAAGTAGAAAACCTATATTATAGTCAATGATGTCCTTAAAGGTAGATCTAAAATATTAGGTGTTAAGTCACCCTTACGAAGATCATTGGTACAAACAAATAAAATCTATTTTGGAAAATGGGAATACCTTGGAGGATAAATATAAAGGTTACTAGCTATACTCAAATGGAATATTGAAATAATTGGTGTTGGGGATCCCACACCAACAACTTTACCCCCTTCCCCCTCCTAGGGGAATGCCTCTATTTGTTATAATTGCAGATGTCGAGATCGATTAGTATCAGTGTTGCAACAACTAGCGCGACTCCAACTAGAGGAGGGTCAAGTCCCATATATGAAACCCTCAAACATCATCAAACAATTATTATATCACATGTATATGATAGTTGAAGCATACATGAAATTCACAAAAAAGTAAAGTATGAGAAGGATATGATAAGAGTTAATCACCCATTGGTCCCCAATTATCACAAGGAAAACATGGAGGGAGATTGTTATCTCCACATAAGTCTATCCTTCCTAAGAGTAATGCTCTATATGGCCTCTCTTCTATGTCCACATGACTAGGTAGTTAATGGTGAACACTTGGACCACTTAGACACCACTAGCATAGTGCATCACCATGCCCCAAATACCATGTGAGGATCCTGCAGCCCTAGAGTAAGAACAATGATGGGAATCCTCAGTGACAAGAATCACTCAAAGAAGAAGGATCATAAGATTGAGCCATAATGAAACTAGCCATTCCCCTCCAAACATCACCTAAATAACTGAACATGCATGTGGAAAACCAATTTTTTTTCCTTGGCCACCTCCATCCTATCACTCAGGACCTTCTCCATAAGGATAAGATATCATCCATAAATCCAATGGATAGCCATAACCCCCACCAAACTAACTACTGTGGTCTCCACCATGTGCATTGTTAGATATAGCATATGTGAAATAAGGATGCCTCCATCCTTTTTGCGTAAGGGTTTTCCTTGTAGTACTAAGAAATCAAGCATTCGAGGGTTCGTTTCCCACTCAGTGATGGATGGGTCTCCTCTTGAATCTCCTAAATTGATAAAAAATGAGAAATTAAATGTCAAAATGGCCAAGAGTGTTGCTCTCGCTTTCCACAACAAAGCAATCTAGTTGGGGACTCCATAATCCTATCACCTCTTGTAGGATCTCATCACTAGACCTCATCATAGGATAGTTCCAATACTTTAGAAACCCTACTTTTCATATGTGTTATCAAACATGTGGCTACCAGGCCACCTCATCCCATATGGGATTGAAATGGTACTATCACCACTCAATATCCATGTCCACAATATGTACTATAGAACCAATCAAGCATAATATGAGTTTGTATCCCATACTAAACTTATTTAATCTACAAAAACCAAGCAACAAAACAACTGCATGTTTTATTTCCCAAACAATCATGTGACCCATAAGACGCGCAACCTACATAGGTATAACATTCAAAAAATATCACTACCATTCACCATTTTTTAATAAATGGTGTATGTATAAAACGTGTGGCCACATACACCCAGTTTTTGCATGGGGTGCGACCCTCTCCAATAGAATTCCGTACATATTTCTTGAGTAAAATATATAAAACACAACCACAATAGTGTGTGATTGCTAGAATATATAGTCATGTGGATTCACTATATGAGGATATGACTACACACCTCACATGGTGCATGACTATCACATTATTATACATAGATAATCCTTTGATACCTGCACGACTGCATAAAAAAACTTGAGTGATTCCATAAGACTACTAAGGGACCCTAAACAAAAAAAAATGACAAAAATGAATAGTAGGTGAATATGTATTACCTAGAACTTGTAGATTAAAAAATCACCAATCTAATTGGGTAGATTTTTAAAAAATAGGTTTTGACAATCACAACTTGAATGGTAAAAATTATTTTTGAAAAGTGGGCCCCACCTCTATTTATATCCATTTGGATCAAAATTCAACCAACTCATTTAGGAGATCCATGGATTCGTTTGAAAAATCATAAGCACAACCACATGAAGGATTGTGAGCTATTCATCGTGGTAACATTAATTGAATTCCCCACTCACTTTCCCTTTTTTTTACCATATCCTCATGAATTGCCACCCATTTTTGTACCATATGCATCATTGAAATTGTTATCATGTACACTATTATGTTGTAGAATTTTATTTATGTGTGTAGTATTTTGGTTCAAAAGCTTGAATTTCCCACTCATTGGTGCATGATTTACTTATTAAGTATATCTTCATAACACAGCATATAGGCATTGTATCACCTTTGTATACATTTCATTTATCAAGTTATTCCATTTGTAACCTTAAGGTGCTTAGTTCTCGACAAATCAAATCACAATCTTTGTCATATGGTGTTTGTTGTTGAGCCATAGCATTCTACTAGCATGGGTGTGCATGAAATTAGAACCCTTTTTATTAAGACCATGTTGTTTCACCCTAAAGAAGAGGAAATGTGTTCACTACCTCACCAAGGAAACCACATATCTTCTCCTTCATGCATTTTTTTATCATCACTTCAAATTCCCTATAATATTATGGTTATGATTCAAAATGGCCTATCATCCTCACCATGATCAATATACCATTTTCATTCATATCCATATCATCAAACCCTAACAAGGCCCACAATGGAGCCCTACCATGATTATAACACCATTGACACCTAGGCATCCTTGTAGGAATGCTAGACATGCTATTTACTCATTGGGAACCCAAAAGGAGGAAACATGTAATGTCTCCATCCAAATAAATCACTAGAAGGGAAAATTCCACCAATCTACTAGTTCCCTCGGTTGGGGTGGAAACATTTAGATTTGGAATAAGGGAGCTAATAAACACCAGATGGACATTAGCTTGAAAAAATATATTAAAAGGAACTAAATAAATATTTATAATAGGAAAATAAGATGGCACTTGGTCATGATGGAACATTGGTGGTGTGGGACCCACACAAAGCAATATTCTCCATGCCACATGGAATCCTACTCTCACCCATTCGAATCCAAGGTGGAGTCTAACATTTTTGGGGGCGTTGGAAGGGCATTATACTTGGAATGACTCAATGAGGGTCGAATTTGAGAGGAAGAGTAACTCCCATGGAAGAGGAAGAGGCATCTTAAAGGTATTGTGACACTTGGGCTAGATTCCCTAGTTTCTATGACAACAATGATGAATATGCTATGAAACTTATGACAAGGATCAGACTTGATTGCTGAAATATGAACTATATGAAATGTCAGGGATAAACATAGCCTCCGAGAGGGAGCAGAAGGGATTTATGGCAGCTAAATATTCCCCCATTCGAATTGATGGAAGAGGGAGGCTAGGAATTGTTGGACAAGTGCCACTAATTGGAATCTCTCCCCAATTCGAGTTGGAATGAAGCTCTTGGAAGGAATTCGAACCAAAGAGGACTTGGAAGGCTTATAAAAGACTATAACAAAGAAGGATATGGTATTTTGATCATTTCTCAATTGGTAATTTGGAGAGCATAGCTTGTCCATGCAAGTTGAGTGTTTATTCCACATGCCTTAGAACCAATTTCAAGGGTGAAATATTCCCATCATAATTGGAAATTGGAGAGGCCATTCATACCTTTAATTTGGAGCTGAAATGAGTTCATTTGTTATATGCTGAAGTGACATGGATTCTCGTGATCACTTCTTCTTCAACATGTTCCCACATCTCTCTCACTTTTCTCTCCATATTCTTTCTCTTGGAGGACTGATGCACATGGTGAGATGATGATCTCTCTAGGGAGGTTTAGGGGGGACAATTTATTTGTAATATGATTTATACACTATTTATTTGATGCTCATATAAATGTCAGATTGAAAATCCAAGTGAAACTATGTAAAAATGAAAAACTATGTATGAATGGTTCCATTTTCCCCTATATCTTGTTGTAAGAACTTGAAGTTGTTTGGTATCGAATTTTTAACTCAATCTCTACGATTTTATTTATGTATGGAGATACGTTAATGTACTGAAGAAGTTCCATAAATATTATACAATTCCTTGGAACATTTCTCTCAAATTTCATAACAAGTTATAGTGTATTTCTATCATTTCCTCCTAGGTTAAGACATGTCTCCAAACCTAAGATTTATGGGAGTTGAAGCAGCTATTAGGAACTGAATAATGATGCATTTGGGTGCCCATTTAATCATCTAACTAATACATGTCTCCTTTCTAAAATTTGGGAGGTTTGTACTGCATTTGGGAAGCCATTAGTGACCACTACCCTTAGGGGTTTGAACCTCAAAATTACTAGTAAATTCCCCATTTTCTCCTGATTCCAAATGAAGGTTTCAGAAGTATTTTGAGAGTGTCTAAGAACCTATAAGATTCATTTTTATGTCTGAATACCCTTAAAATTCCTTCATACCCAATTCCAAATCCTTAGGATCCATTTGCAAGCCCTCGAGTCATCACTAGTCCAAGGTTCAAATTGACCAAAAAAATTGGAATTTTTCCAAGTTTTACAAATTATTAAAATGGAAAACTACATGTGGTATCAGAGCATGGCCCGTGAACCTGATTTGGGTGACCATTTATGAGTTATATAAGTCATCCCACACCCCTAAAAACCGAAACTGAAAGTACCTTTGGTGAAGAGGAAGAAGCAAGAGAAGAGGTGCACTCTATTGAAACTATGACTAAGGATGAGAAAGGAACCTCATATATGGAGGAGAAAGAGGATTTTAGGAAATTCATGAAACCATTTTTTGAAGACATGAAAATTAATATAATTCAAGGGTTTGAATTGATGGCTAGTAAATTTGGAAGCAAATTGGCATCAGGAGGAAGCAATAGTTCTACTTATGAGGAAAAGAAGGCATTTGGTGAACACATTTTGTCAAGGAAAAGACCTCATAATCAATCCAATGAATTCCAAATCTCAACAAGAGCTACCACACCTAATTTTATTGATTCCAAAGTGGATCCTAACACCCAATATGGAATGCATGAATTTCTAGTAGAATGGCAGTAGTTGAGTGAAGATTGCATAAGGACCTTACCATTTGATCAATTCTTTATTGTCTCAAATAAGGTCAAAGTGACAGGAGGTAGTAAAATTCCCTTTCAAAATAAATAATTGAATTATTCCATAGGTAAAATTACCCTTCCTACCTTTGATGGATCATCTCAAAGTTCTACAAATACTTGGGTACAAAAGTTAGATGTATATTTTCAGCTGAATCCAATGGTTGAAGAGGATGCTCTAAAAATGGCTATTTTGCATCTTGAAGGAGAATCCAATGATTGGTGGTTCCATGGGATTAAAAAATTGGGACATGATCAAGTCACAACATATGAATAATTTGTTAACAAGTATTGGAAAGATTAGAGAAGGAAATACCCTCAAATGCCTTTCAAGGAACTAGCACAGTTGAAGCGAATTGAAACCCCTGATGAGTACATCTTGGAATTTCAAAAATTATCAGTTAAGGTGGATAATATATATATGGTTTTATTAGTATTTCTCTTTACTGAAGGTTTGGATGAGCCTTTGAAGGGTTTATTTAAATCCCACAAACCTACAATGAAATATTCCAGAAACTTGGTAAGAGATCTGCAAAATGTGCTACCCAAGACAAGGTATCCCCCCAAGACCAAATTTTCTTCCAAGTTAAGATTTGAAAAGAAGCCATGGAAAAAAGATGCATTTGGAAAGGAAAAGAAAGAGGGACCAATAAAGGAAGAACTTAGAAGAAAGATACTATGTTACACATGCTTCCAACCATGGGTACCAGGGCATAAATGTGTTAAGGGGAAAGCATAGTGCATTGAAGTATTTTCTAATGATGATGAAGGTGAATGGGACATGGAGGAAGAAGAACATATTTCATCTGAAGAAGAGGGATATGACACATCAGAAGAATATCATCCATCACCTGACAAAGGGAGAATGGAAGTGCTTTCAGGAGTGCCTCGTTTTCACACCATTCAATGCAAGGAAGTGGTACAAAGGAAAAGTGTTTCGGTATTGGTAGATGGAGAAGCAACTCATAAATTCATTGATGCATCCATGGTGGAGAGGATAAAGTTACCTATTGAACCATTTGATGGGTTCACAGTCATCATTCCAGGTCACAATGCTATGGAGTGCAAAACATGGATTCCAAAGATACAACTCACCATAGGTAATTACACATTTTATGATAGCTTTTATGTGGTGGATGTTGCTGATACAAATGTGGTATTGGGAGTGAAATGGTTGTACTCTATAGGGGAACATACAGTGAACTACCAAATACCTGAAATGAAATTCAAATATTCAGAAGGAAAACAAAGGGTAGTGAGAGGAATGCACACCTATCTGAATCAAGTGGTGTCTTCCCACAGTATGAGGTCCATATTGAGGCATGGGGATATTGAATGGTCTATTGAATGTTTCATCACTTCCCCCAAGTCAAACATAAATATTATAGAACATCCAAGGGAGATAAAGCAACTACTACACAAATATGAAAGGGTTTTTGGAGATCTTCCTCCTTGAAGGCTACCTGACAAAGGAGTTGAGCACACCATTGTTTTGGAGGTGGGTAATTCAACAATGCAAATACCACCATATAGATAGCAAAAAATGTTCAAAGATGAGATTGAGAAGGCTATTGAAGAGCTGTTGGAATAGGGACTCATTAGACCAAGCTCAAGTCCCTATGCTTCTTACGTTGTTTTGGTGAAGAAAAAAGATGGAACCTTAAGGATGTGCATTGATTTTAGAGATATAAACAAAAATACAATAAAGAAATGATATCCCATCCCTAGAATAGATGAGCTCATGGATGAGATATTTAGAGCAAAGTTATTGTCCAAAATTGATCTTAAATCTGGTTACCATCAGATTCGAATGAAGGAGGAGGATGTGCAGAAAATTGCTTTCAGATGTCACTATGGTCATTTTGAATTTCTTGTCATGCCTTTTGGTTTGGCCAATGTGTTAGAAAAATAGGATCGCAGAGCAATAACAATAAATAGAAATGAAAATATAATCACACACACATTACAAGAGAGACACAAATATATCGTGGTTCACCCCAAGATGGGCTACATCCACACTGAAGTTGCTAGTTCTAATTATTATTCCATCCAGCAAAGTGAAGGGATACAACCTATAGCACAACCGTTGCACTTCCTCTTCACTGTCTCACAGTCTCTCTTCCTAATCTCAGATATTTCCAATGCATAAAACCTGATAAATCAACCCTAGCTATGTAAGAAAGTCTTTCTTTTATAAGGGAAATACAATGGAAAAATACCACGGGTTACCCAAAACCATGGGCCCAAAAACTGTTGACAAAAACAACCCCAAACTTTTTCTCGGGGGTGTTTCCCTCGATCCCCATTTCTCAGGGGCACTACTCCCGGACCCCCCATCTAGGAGGGATGGTCACCCTTGGAACCCCATGGGGGGGCAATGCCCCCCCCACACTGTCCCGCTGGTGTGAGTGTACAGTCGACCTACATATCATATAAAACTGGGGTACAAACATGGTTGAATAATAATATCTCTGAATCTGGAGATCAAGCTCCACAACCAACAATCTCCCACTTGGAGACTGATCACAACAACTCCACCTCTGCTGCACTTGCTGGACTTGCACTTGGAAACTTTCTCCTGTTCACCTTCATGCTAGAAGGCCAACTGAAACTGAGTAGGAACTCAACTTCTCTCTAGTCACTACCTTTGTGAACATGTGTGCAGGATTCTGGCTAGTATGTATCTTTTCCAGCTTCAACAGTTCATCTTCAAGAATAGAGCATATGAAATGGTACTTGAGCTGTATATGTTTAGTCCTGGAATGGAATGCTGAGTTATTTGCAAGGTGAATGGCACTTTGGCTGTCACTATACAACCTGCTATCCTTCTTCTTCTTACCCACTTCCTCCAAAAACCTCTGCAACCAAATCATTTCTTTACTGGCCTCTATAACAGCAACATACTATGCTTCTGTTGTTGAAAGTGCAACAACCCTTTGCAATCTCAAAATCCAACTTACTGATGTTCCACCTACAGTAAACACATACCCTGTGGTGCTCCTCCTGCTATCCTTATCACCTGCCATATCTGCATCAACATATTCCTGTAGAATAGTGTCTGAACCTCCAAAACATAATGCTTGAGTGGTAGTACCTCTCAAATACCTAAGAATCCACTGTACTGCTTTCCAATCTTCTTTACCTGGATTGTTCATATATCTGCTCACAACTCCCACTGCTTGTGCAATATTTGGTGTTGTGCACACCATGGCATACATCAAGCTACCAACTACTGATTGATAGGGAATCTTGGACATGTAATATGTCTCTTCTTGTGTCTTGGGACACATTTCCTTACTTAGAATGAAGTGGCTGGCCAAAGGTGTACTAACTGGTTTTGCATTCTGCATTATGAACCTCTCCAATACCTTTTGTATGTACTCACTCTGAGACAATGTCAATTTGCAATTTTTTCTGTCTCTCGTTATTCTCATACTAAGGATTTGCTTTGCAACATCCAAATCCTTCATCGCAAATGAATTAGCTAGCTTCCTTTTGAGTACATTTATATCCTGCATGTTAGACCCTGCAACAAGCATGTCATCCACATACAATAACAAGATAATATATATTTCATTGTCTAGCTTCTTGAAATAAACACAGTGGTCAAAATGACATGTACTATAACCTTGTTCTATCATAAACCTGTCAAATTTTAAATACCACTGCCTTGGATCTTGCTTCAAGCAATACAAGCTCGTCTTCAACCTGGATACCAAATCCTCCTTCCCTTTGACCTCATACCCTTGTGGCTGTTGCATATATATATCTTCCTCCAAATCCACATGGAGAAAATTTGTTTTTACATCTAACTGTTCAAGACGCAAATCTTCTACCTCCACTAGACTTAAGATAGTCCTAATTGAAGTCATCTTAACAACAAGAGAAAATATTTCATCAAAATCTATACCTTTCTTCTGTGCAAACCCCTTTACAACAAGTCTCACCTTGTACCGCTTCTTACCTCCTTATTCTTCCTTCAACCTATAAATCCATTTGTTCTGCAATGCTCTTTTACCAACAGGAAAATGAACCAAATACCAAGTCTGGTTTCCTACCAATGAGTCCATCTCCTCATTCATGCCTTGCTGCCACTTCTTTCTAGTTTCCATCTGCATTGCTTCTTCATAACATTCTGGTTCACTAGAATCAGTCATCAATAAATAATACATTGAAGGAGAGTATTTTTCAAGGAGTCTACTTAACCTAGTAGATCTTCTTACACTTGCAGGAGTTTCAGGTACTTGCTGTTGTTCTTGATTTTCTGGCACCTTTGGAACTTCATTTTCTTTAATTTCATCAAGCATTGTGTACTCTATGTTTTATTTTTCCTATTTCTTTCCTTGCAACTGATCTTTATACATGACCTTTTCATTAAATATCACATCTCTACTCCTGATGATTTTTTTATTTTCATAATCCCATAATTCATCAACCCCATACCCAATAAAGGTACATTTCTTGGATTTAGCTTCAAGCTTTGTTCTATTATCTTTATCAATATGGACAGATGCTTCACAACCAAACGTTCTCAGAAATGAGTAGTTTACCTTTTTATCTGTCCATGCCTCCTCTGGAATACCACCATTCACAGCACTTGAAGGTTCTCTATTTATTAAATAAACAATAGTATTTACAGCATCCACCCAAAACTGTAAGGGAAACCCTACATGCAATCTCATACACCTTGCACGCTCCATGATCGTTCTGTTCATCCTTTTAGACACACCATTTTCTTGTGGTGTTCCTAGGAATGTCTTCTCTCTACGAATCCCATGGTATGAACAATAACTATCAAACACATTGCCATAGTATTCACCTCCATTATCAGATCTGAGACACTTCAACCTTTTTCCTGTCTCATTCTCAACCAAAGCTTTCCACTTCTTAAAAGTAGCAAACACATCAGATTTCTTTGTAATGCAATAAACCCATGTTTTCCTAGTTGCATCATCAATAAATGTAACATAATAATGAGAGGCACCAAGAGATTGTACCTAAGCCGGTCCCCATACATCGATATGCACAAGCTCTAACTTCACATTCTTCTTCTGTTTCCAAACCCTAAGAAATATGACTCTCTTTTGTTTTCCATAAACACATTTTTCATAGAATTCCAAACTTACCTGATTCAAATCTGGCAGCAACTTCCTTGAGTGGAGAATCTGCATCCCCTTCTCACTCATGTGGCCAAGCCTATGATGACACAATGCTATATCTGTTCCTGTGGAAGCTAAAGAGATAGAATGGTCAGTATTATGAGGACATAAATACAAAGTACCTACTCTGTCTCCTTTTTCTATCACCATTGATCCTTTAGTGATCTTCCACCACTTTTCTTCAAATGTAGATAGACAGCCACCATCTCCCAACTACCCTGTTGAGATCAGATTTCTTTTCATAGCAGGAATATGCCTAACATATTTTAACAACCAATTAGTTCCATTCTTAACTTTTATCCATACCTTACCCATTCCAACAATTTTACATGGCTCATCATCACCCAATAAAACATGTCCAAAATCGCTTGGAACATAATCACGAAAGTATTTCCTACGGGGTGTAGCATGACATAAAGCCCCTGAATCTACTACCCAATAATCACTAGTATTATCTAATGCAAGAATCAAAGCATCTTGTATCACATCACCTACTACATTTGCTTCCTGGGTAGTTTCCTGCTGTGCATCTCCTTTCTTCTTTAGAGATCTACAGTCTTTCTTCAGATGTCCTTTCTTTCCACAGTTCCAGCACTCTATCTTTCCCAGTCTGGACTTGGATCTACCCATTTTAGACTTCCCATGATTACCTTGGCTCTTTCCTCTCTCCTTTTATCTTCCCCTTCTCTCCATGGTCAATCCATTACCTGATGTCTCACCTATGCTTTTCCTTTGCATTTCCTCGCTAGAATAACACCAATAACATCATCAAATTTCAAGGTGTTTGAACCAGATACAGAGTTACTTACAGCCATGACCAAGCTATTCCAACTTCTGGCAATGAACACAAGATTAGAAGATCCCTAACCTCATCATCAAAGTTCACACTTACAGAACTTAGTTGATTTGTAACCCTATTAAACTCATTTAAATGATCAGTAACAGATCCACCTTCATACATCTTCATACTAAATAAACGCTTCATTAGAAATACCTTGTTGGAGGCTGAGAGTTTTTCATATAGCTTACCTAGTGTGCTCATCAAACCCTCCGTTGTCATTTATTTTGAGATATTGAAAGCCATCGATGAAGCCAGGCTCAACCATATTTTTCCCAAATCCTTTCTGTCAAGAACCTCCCATTCTTTGTCCTTCATGGACGCCAACTGCTTTGCTTTCCCTCCCAATGGTAGGAATAGATCCTTCTGGTACATATAGTCCTCCATTTGCATCTTCCATAACTGGAAGTTTTGGCCGTTAAACTTCTCAACCTTAAACTTTTCTTCTTCTGCCATTTCTCCCACTCAAACCAGAAACCCTAGCTTCTTGCGGGTTTATTTGCCAAATAGACCTTTGGCTCTGATACCAATTGTTAGAAAAATAGGATTGTAGAGCAATAAAAATAAATAGAAATGAAAATATAATCACACACACATTAGAAGAGAGACACAGATATATCGTGGTTCACCCCAAGATGGGCTACGTCCACACTGAAGTTGTCAGTCCTTATTATTATTCCGTCCATCAAAGTGAAGGGATACAACCTGCAGCACAACCGCTGCACTTCCTCTTCACTATCTCACAGTCTCTCTTCCTGATCTCAGAGATCTTTACAATGCATAAAACCTAATACAGCAACCCTAGCCATGTTACAAAGTATTTCTTTTATAATGGAAATACAATGGGAAAATACCACGGGTTACCCAAAACCATGCGCCTGAAAACTGTTGGCGAAAACAGCCCCAAAATTTTTTCTCGGGGGCGTTGCCCCCAAACCCGCATTTCTCGAGGGCACTTCCTCCGGACCCCCCAACCAGGGGGGATGGTCCCCCCTGGAACCCCGTCGGGGGGTCATGCCCCCCCACACCCCCCTACTGGGGTGATTGTACAGTCCACCTACATATCATATAAAACTGGGGTACAAACATGGCTGAATAATAATATCTCTGAATCTGGAGATCAGGCTGCACAACCAACAAGTAGATGATTAGGGCCACACTTAACATAATCCCTTGTAGTTCATGTAGAAACAAGAAGAGTTACAGAATGACCACCACCAAAAGTGATCCACATACTTGAGATAATCCACCTAAACATCAAGTACATGAAGGGAAACTTTTTAACCAACACAAGTGGCTCACAAGGAGTTAGATTCAACATAATTTTCCCCGTATGATGGAGAAACTTGTAGTAATGGGGATAATTTCTCCCTAAGGGGGGACAACTGATCCATGCAATCTTACATTATTTTTTATATGCCAAACTTCTCATGTTTTTTCATGCATTTCCCTTGAATTTTTGGCAATGAATGTAATCCAGCCGAATCCTTGACACATATTTGATCACCTTTCCTTCCAAACTCATATATCATGATTTAACATATTTGATGGTCCAATAAATTCCCTAAGAAAAAATTACATGCCTATGAAGATTTGTTGTATCAACTATCCTCTTCAATGCCCACATCCCTTTTGGTAGATAATTTCTTACTGTTATGGTTTTCCATCCTAGGGAATTACACTTTATGTTAAAATGACATTTTTTCCTCTTGTAATGTTTAAATGTGAGTGAGATTATATGACACATCTCTCTTTAGAGATTAGATACTGCCATTCCAACTAATTTGTATTGCTCTCTAGTTTACATTCCTTTTCCATTTCATTCATTAATAGAATTTAGGTTTTAGTGCACTATTTTTCTCTCTGCAATATCTTTATGTGTGTATTTCCATTTATATTTATTCATTCATATCATTCTCTAAATAATCCAGATAATCTAAATACACATATACATTATATGAAAAGTGACATGTCTAAGTACACATATATTAGTTTAGGAAAAACAATGGCCATTACATATACTCTCCCTTTGAAACACTATCTTGAAGTAAAGTATAAACAAAAATACAAAGAATATCTTGGCATATATCATTTTCATATTCCAATGTGGCAGATTCTAAACTACACTAGTCCCATTAGTGCTTGACATGTTTTAGTAGCTAGTTTTGAAGCTATCGATCCCTTGTGTCTTGAATGACATATGGTTATACCATGAAAATTCCCTCGTCATAAACATGAAATTCATCATGAATATTTTTCAAATGGGTTGGAAGCACAAGACAATAAGCAATGCATCCTATATTTTTTGATATTTTAGATGGTTCTATGAATCTAGGAGATATTTTTGTCACTTTTACAAACTTGAAGGAATTTTTCGATGGTCTAACTTTGATAAAAATTTGATCATCTTCCTTATAACTTCTCTCAATTCTCTTTGCATTAGTTTAACTCTTTTGGAAGTCCTTGGTCACCTTACATCTACTCTTGATTTATGTCTTTTCATCTTCCATATCTTATAGTATATTATGTCCCAACACTTCCCAATGCTTTGAGAAATCCTAATTCATAGGGGTTTTGGAAGGTCTCCCATATACAAAATCACATAGAGATAGATGAATGGAACTCTAATAGTCATTGTTGTATGCAAATTCAACAAAGTAAATATACTTTTCCCACTTGTTTTTACTAATCAATTACATACATCCTTAACATATCCTCCAAAACTTGGCTAACCTTTTCACATTGACCATTTGTGTGAGGATGATAAGAAGCATTGAAATTCAACTAAGTTTTGAATGAGGTCTAAAGGAAAGTCCAGAGCCCAGAGGTGAAATGAGAGCCTTGATATGAAGTAATTTTTTAGGATATTCCATATCGTTGTACAATTTATTTAAGAAAGGCCTCAATTGTTGCTTCAACATCATAGGTACTCTTAATATGAATGAAACAAGAAATATTGGTTAATAAATCCATAGGCGACATAATATAGTCATGCTTTTGCATAATCATCGGTAGACCAATGATAAAATCTAAAGACAGAACCTCCCACTTTCTTTTAGGTATGTCATGGGGTAGTATTCGTACATGATGATGGTTGTCAGCCTTGACCTACTAAGAATCAAGGAATCTATTAACCTATTTAATGATATCCTTTTTCATTCTTGGTGCACATAATGGAAAGCATCATTCAATTTGGCATACATTTTTTCTACACCAAGATGACTACCTACATAAGGTGCATGTTGAGCTTCTAATAACACCAACCATTGAAGTTCCTTGTTCATAGACATATCATAGGTGAATAATAAAGCAATGTAATTGAAAATTTGCTATCAAGACATCTAATACGTGAACATTAAATCAATTTAATTTATATTGAAGCTAACAACAAGTGCAAGGGTATGAAAAGTAAAGTTATCGTGGAATTCAAAATTAGCATCGTGTAATTGCATCCAACATTATGCTAACATAAATAGTTGGATCATTTTAAAAGGTAGTATAACATGAAAATGTTATGCCACATTTTAATCCTACACCCCTCACTCTCCCTCCTCCTCCTCCTCCTCCTTCTCCCCGTCCTCCTCTTCCCCCTCTCTACCTCCCCCTCCCCTCTCCAATCTCCCCCTCCACCCTCCCCTCACCCTTACCCTCCCCCCCTCCTCATCCTCCACCCCACCATCCCCTCTCCCATCTCCCCTCCACAAAATCACCCTCCCCTCTCTCCCTCTCTCCCCTCCCCTCCCCCCTCCCTTCCCCCCTTCATCTACCCCACTTCCTCACCGTCTACCCATCCCCCTATGCCCTCTTCCCTACTCCTCCCCCCCTCTCGCTTCCTTTCCACTACCATCCTCCTCCTCACACTCCACCTCCCCCTCCCCTACCCTCCTATACTACTCCTCCAACTCCCACTCCCCCTTCCCTCCCCCTCTATTCCTACTCCTCCCCACCCTCTCCTCCCAACCACTGCTCCTCCTCCTCACCATATTCCTCTCCTCCCAATATGTCCTCCTCCTCCAACTCTCCCTCTCATCCAAATTCCTCCTCCTCCCACTCACCCTCTCCATACCCCTCCTGTCACCTCCTTCCTCATTCCCCTCCCCCTCTTCTCCACCCATTCATCCTCCTCCACCACTCCCATCCCCAACTTATCCCCTTTCCCCCTCCTCCCACATCCTCCTCCTCCTCCCCCCTCCTCCCCCTTGACATCCCCCTCCCCGCTCCTCCTACATCCCTAACCTCTCCCACTACCCTATCCTCCCTGCTTCCCCCTTACACTCCACCTTACCCCCTATTACTCCAATTCTTTGCCCCCTCCTCCATCCCATCACCCCCATCCCCTCTCCTTCCCTCAACCTCCACATTCCTCCTTGTCACCATGATCCCCTCCCATTATCCCCCTCCCCCCACCTCCTCCTGCTACTCTTCTCCCTCCTCTTCCCCCTTTCCCCTCCTGTTTGCCTCTCTTACTCCTTCCCCTACTCCATCCTACCAATTTGTTCTATCCCTACCCCTCTTATCCCACCCCACCCTCCTCCCCTCTCCTCCCACCTCCTCACCTACCACTCCACCCCTCCCCCCTCCTCCTCTCCCCCCTTCACCCTCCTCTTCCTCTTATCCCCCCTCCCACCTCTCCTCACCTCCCCCTTCTCCCCATCCCCTATCCTCTACCTCACCTTTCCCCTCCTCCTCCTTCTCACCAACCTCCCCTCTCATCCTCACCCTCTATACCCCTCTCCTCTCCACCACCTCTCCCACCCCCTGCCCCTAAACCTCTACCCCCCTCCTCCTCCTCCACCCCCTCTACACCCTCTTCATCTTCCTCCTCTTCCCACCATCCCCTCTCTCACCTCCCCTCCACCAACTCACCATCCTCTCCTATCTTAATCTACCCCACTTCCTCACCCTCTACCCCTCCCCTATGCCCTCATCCCTCCTTCTCCCCCCCTCTCCCTTATTTACCCTAGCCATCCTCCTTGTCACACTCTCCTTCCCCCTTCCCTACCCTTCGATACTACTCCTCACACTCCCACTCCCCCTACCCTCCCCATCTATTCCTCCTCCTCCCCACCCTCTCCTCGCAATCACTGATCCTCCTCCTCACCATATTCCTCTCCTCCCAATACCTCCTCCTCCTCCTCCTCTGACTCTCCCTCTCATCTCATATCCTCCTCCTCCTCCTCGCCCTCTCCATACCCCTCCTCTCACCTCCTTCCTCATTCCCCTCCCCTCATTCATCCTCCTCCACCACTCCCATCACCTTCCACTCCCATTCCCCACTTATCCCCTTTACCCCTCCTCCCACATCCTCCTGCTCCTCCCCTCTCCTCCCACATCCCTAACCTCTCCCACTCCCCCATCCTCCCTGCTTCCCCCCTCCACTCCACCTTACCCTGTAATACTCCTCCACCCCATCACACCCATCCCCTCTCCTACCCTCCACCTCCACATTCCTCCTTATCACCACGATCCCCTCCCATTATCCCCCTCCCCCCCTCTCCTTCTCGTCCTCCACCCCCTCTACACCCTCTTCGTCTTCCCCCTCCTCCCATAATCCCTCCTCCTCCTCCCCCCCCCACCTCCTCTTCCCCTCTTATGAAACACTTGAAGTAACCAATGATAAATGATGGCTAACGATGGAGTTGAAGGACAGTCAAATTCCTACCCTCCCCCACCTCTCCGCCTCATAAATCTACTCACCTCCTCTCCCCTCCCCCAACATCGCTCCCCCCTCATCCCTCCTCCTCCTCCTACACTTAAACCACTACCCTCCCCTCCCCTCCCCCTCTCCCACTCCCCATTTCCCCTCTTCCATTCACCTACCGACCCATCCTACTCCTCCTCCCCCTGTTCCTTAGCACCCCCTCCCCATCCTCCTCACCCTCTCCTTCCACTCCCCCCCTATACCTCCCCCATCCTCCTCCTCCTCTACCCTCTTTCCCTCCTCCTCCTCCTCCTCCTCCCACTCTCCCTTATACCTGTCCTCCCCCCTCCCCCTCCTCCACCTCCAACCTAACAACCCTCCTCCTCCTCTACCCTCACTACCCTCCTCCTCCTCCTCCTCCTCCTCCCACTCTCTGACATCCTCCTTAATCCCCCTACCCTCCTGCCCTATCTAACTCCCCCGCTTCCCATGCCCCCCCTCCTCTCCTTATCCCACACCCTCACCTCCTTATCATCACCTCCCTCCCAACCCATCACCCCACTCCACTCCCCTTCCACCCCCCTCTCCTACTCATGCATCCTCCTCTTCACCCTCCTACTCCCCCCTCTCCTTTCAATCCTAGCCCCCTCTCACACCCCCTTCCTCTTCCTCCACCCTATCTCCTTCCTTATCCTCCTCATCCTTCTCTTATCACTCTCTATTATACTCCTCCATCCCCCTCCTCCTCACTCGCATCCCTTACCCATTCCCCCTACCCTCCTCCCATTGTCCCCCTCCACCCTCCCTCCTCATCTCCTCCCCCTCCCCCTAAGAAACCCTCCTCCTACCCATCCCCCTACCCCTGTCCCCCGGCCTCCTCCTCCCCCAACCCCTCCTTCTCTCCCCTCTCTTCTCCTACTCCCTCCTCCAACTCCTCCTCCTCATCCTCCTTCATCCTCCTCCTTCTACTCCTTGCCATTTCCTACCCTCCTCCCTCCTCCCCACTAGCCCCTAACCCAACTCCATCCCCAACCCTCCCCTTTCTCCCTCCCCATCTTCCCTCTTAGTCTACCCATCTCTACCACCTCCTTCCTCCATGTCTCTCCCCCTCCCCACCTCCTCCCACTATCCTCCATCCTCCTTCATCCCCATGCCCACCTCCCATCTCCACATATCCCTCTCCATATACCCCCTGTTGCTCTACTTTTCCCACCCCCTCCTCTCCTTATCCTCCCCTCCCTATCCTCCCCCTTCCCCCCATACCCCTAACCCCCATTCCCTTTTACCCATCACTCCTCCTCCTCTTCCTCCACCTCCCCACCCCCCACCCCATCCTACTCCCACTCTCCTTCAAATCTCATCCCCCTCATCTCCCCCCTTTCACACCCAACACCCTCTCCTCCTCCTCCTCCCCTTGCCCCCTCCCCCTACACTTTCCTCCCTCCCTCCCTCCTCCTCCTTCTCCACTTGCACCTCCCTCTCCCCCTCTCCCTATATCCACCCTCCTCTCCTACCATCCCCCCTACCCAAACTTCTGCATGCACCTTGCTCCTCTCCCACTCCCTCTCCTCCCTCTACGTACACCTCCCCATCCCCCCTTCTCCTCCACTCCTCCCTCTCTTCCCTCTCTACCCTCTCCCATCTACTCCTTTGCCTCCTCCTCCTTTCCTCCCCTTCCCCTTTCCTCCCATCCTCCCTCCCCATGCCCCCCATCCCCCTTCCCCTTAGTCTCCTCCTCCCCGCCCTAGTCCCCCCTCCTCCTTTCGCTACCCCTACCCTTTCCCACCTCCCTCCTCCTCCTTCTCCTTATCCTTCTTCCCCTAGCTCTTTCCCCTCTCTCCTAATCCCTGCCCCTCTCCCTCTAAATCCCTCTCTCTATAATACCCCCTCCTCCTCCCCCTTTAACTCCCCTTCCCATATACCCCTCCCTATCCAACTCTCCCCCCTCCTCTCCTCTCTCATCCTCCCCCCTTCCCCTCCCTGCCTCATCCTCTCTTTCTCCCACCTCCTGCTCTCCTTCTCCTCACCCACCTTCCCTCAACTCCCCTCCCCCTGCCCCTCTCCTACCCACCCCTCGTCATCCTCGTACCCCTTTCCTTGCTCTCCCCCTTCACCTCTGCCCCTACCCCCCTACTCCCCTCTCCTCCCTCCTCCTCTCCCCCTCCCCTTCCCCCCCTCCTCCTCTCCTTCTCCCACCCCCTCCTCTCCTTCTCCTCACCCCCTTCCCCTCAACTCCCCTTCCCATCTCTGCATCCTCACCCCATCCTACCCACCACGCCTTATCCTCATCCTCCCCATCTCCTATATCTCCCCCTCCCCCTCTCCTCTCCCCCCCTCTCCTTTGTCTCCCCCTCCCACTCTCCTATCCACCCTCTCCTTTGTCTCTCCCTCCCACTCTCCTCTCCCCCCCTCCTCTTCCTCAACCCTATCTCCCTCCTCCTCAACATCATTCAACTCTCCCTCATCCTCCAACTCCCCCATATCCTCCTCCCACTCTCGCTCATCCTCATTTCTCCCATCCACTACCCTCCCCTCCCCACCTCCTCCTCCTTGCCCCTATCCCCTACCCTCACCTCTCCTCCCCCATCCTCCCCATCCCACTCTACCTCTCCTAAACATTCCCTTACCCTTGGAAACCTCCCTCCCTCCTTGTCCTTCTCTACCTCCCCATCCCTCTCTCCCTCTCTCCACCTCCTATGTGTTCCCCTCACTCGCTTCCCCAACTCCCTCCCACTCCCCTTCCTCAATCCCCTTACCCCCTTCCAATATTCCCTCCATCTCCACCCCTCCCTCCCCCCTCTCCTGGACCACCCCTCCTCTCCTCACCTCCGCCCTCCCCTTAACACCCCCTCCCCCTCCCCTTTAGTATCCTCCTCCCCCTCTTCCTGCCCCTTCCCACCTCCCCCCTCCTCCTCCTCCTCCTCCTTGTTGCTCTTTCCCTTCTATCCTCCCCTTGTCCCTCTTCCTCCATCCCTCTCTCTCTCTATCCCACCCCCTTCCCTACCCTTCCCCTCTACCCCCTCCCTCTCCAACTCCCCTCCTCTCCTCTCCTCCCTCGCCTCCCCACTCCCCTCCGCTTCCCCTCTACCCCTCCCTCTCCAACTCCCCTCCTCTTGTCTCCTCCCTCGCCTCCCCACTCCCCTCCCCTTCCCCTCTATCGTTCCATCTCCAACTCCCCTCCTCTCCTCTCCTCCCTTTCCATCCCCCACTCCCCTCCCCCCTCATCCTATCCTTCTCCCACACCCTTCTCTCCTTCTCCTTAACCTCCTCCCCTCCACTTCCCTCCCCCATGTCCTACCCACCCCTCCTTCGCCCCCCTCTCCTACTCCCCTTCTCTCTCCCCCTCCTCCTCCTACTCCTCCTACCCTTCCTCTCACTCTCCCCCATCCTCCTCCTCCTCCTTCCTCCTTCCCCTCTTCACCTCTACTCCTCTTCTCCCCTCTGTCATCCTCCCCCCTCTCCTTCCCCCTTCCCCCACCCTCCCCTACCCTATCCTCCCCATCCCACTCTACCTCTCCTAAACCCACCCTTACCCTTGGCACCCTCCCCCCCCTCCTTGCCCTTATCTACCTCCCCATCCCTCTCTCCCTCTCTCCACCTCCTATGTCCTCCCCTCACCCCCTTCCCCAACACCCTCCCACTCCCCTTCCTCAATCCCCTTGCCCCTTTCAAATATTCCCTCCACCTCCACCCCTCCCTCCCTCCCTTTCCTGTACCCCCCTTCCTCTCCTCACCTTTTCCCTCCCCCTACCGCCCCTCCCCCTCCCCTTGAGTATCCTCCTCCCCAACTTCCTATCCTTTCCCACCTCCCTCCTCCTCCTTGTCCCTCTTTCCCTTCTCTCCTCCCTTCGTCCCTCTTCCACCCTCCCTCTCTCTCTATCCCACCCACCTTCACCCCCTTTCCCTCTACCCTTCCCTCTCCAACTCCCCTCCTCTCCTCTCCTCCCTCACCTCCCCACTCCCCCTCCCCTTCCCCTCTACCCCTCCCTCTCCAATTCCCCTCCTCTCCTCTCCTCCCTTTCCATCCCCCACTCTCCTCACCCCCCTCATCCTATCCTTCTCCCACACCCTTCCCTCCTTCTCCTTAACCTCCTCCTCTTCACTTCCCTCCCCCCTCTCCTACCCACCACTCCTCCGCCCCACTCTCTCGCTCCTCCAATTCTCTCTCCCCCTCCTCCTCCCCCCCCTCCTACCCTTCCTCTCCTCCCTCCCCCTCTCCATCTCTCCTCCTCCTCCCTCCCCCTCTCCATCTCTCCTCCTCTTCTCTCCTCCCTCATCCTTCCCCCACCCTCTCCTTCCCCCACTCACAATCCTCCTCCTCGTCCACATCCCCTAACCTCCACTCCCCACCTCCTCCTCCCACTCCCAATCCTCCTCGTCATCCACATCCCCCACTCTCTACCCCTCCCACTCCCTCCCCTTCCCCTCAAGCCCCACCGCTCCCCACCCCTCCCAACCCTTCTTCCCCCTCCCCTCCTCCCTCTCTCCATCTCCCCCTCCCCATTCCCTTCCTCCCCTCCCTCCATTCCCCACCTCCTTCTCCTCACCCCACCCCCATCCCCTCCCTCTCCCCACCCCCATCCCCTCCCTCTCCCCCCCTCTCCCCCCCTCCCATCTCCCTCTCCTCTCCCCTCTCCCCCCTCTCCCATCTCCCCCTCCCTTTCCCCTCCCTCCGTCCCCCTCCACCCTTCCATTGATGCCTCTCTTGTACACCCATATATAAGATCTATCACAATAAAAATATATTAAACTACTATGCTATAAAAATATAAATAGATAACACTATAAGAAAGAAAGAAAAATAATATACTCCTTATAATTTTAATATACTTTACATGTAAATATAATAATAATATTTTTCATTAAAATATATATTATATCATTATAGCATAGTAGTTTAATATTAATATACATTTTACATTTCATTGTAACATGTATTCCATGTTTACACTCCATGTTCATATATATTACATCCATAAATGAATAATCAATTAACCAAAACTTGATTATTCATTAACTAAATAAATTCCAATAATATAATAAATATATTTGAAGAGAACTAAGTTCTCCCTAAAAAATAAAAAATACCTTTTTGAATAAAAATTAAAAAATAATACCAATCTCATTTTAATTTCTACTCATCACTCTATTTCCAATGTCATGTCAAATTTAAAAAACAAAATTCTATTTATAATGTCATGTCAAACTTAAAAAAATAAAATTCTATTTCCAATGTCACGTGAAACTTAAAACTTAAAAGAACAAAATTCTAATTCCATGTCAAACTTAAAAAAACAAAACTCTATTTCGAATGTCATGTCAAACTTAAAAAAAAACAAAATTCTAATTCCAATGACATGTCAAACTTAAAACAAAATCATGAAATGGGAAAATTAATTTTTTGTAGTTATCAATTTCTCAACTTAGTATATGGAATAATTTAATAACATGTTTTTCTAAAATTAAGAAAAAAGAACCCAATAAAAAAATAACTTTTCCAGTTAAAAAAAAATATAATTATTGAGAATGTCAACTTGTTAATGATCAAGAAACTCACTTACTTTTTGTTTAAACCTTTACCTCCCTTAATTCAGTCACATATATGAAATAGAATGTTAACATATGAGGTTTCTAGGTTTCTTCATAGTCTACATGAAAAAGTTTCCGGTTTGGATACATTTAAAAAGAAAACGCACAATTTAAAATGCACAAACTGATGTGACTCAAGATATTTATATAAATGATATAAAAATCATCAACCATATTCATAAAAAAATATTATTCGGGTTTGGAGACATTTAAAAAAAAAACACAATTTAAAGCATACAGACTTAAGTGATGCATGATATTTATATAAATAATATAAAAATCATCAATCATATTCATAAGATACATTTAAAAAGATACGCACAAACTTATGTAACACATTATATTTATAAATATAAAAAAATAATAATAATATAAAAATAATAAACCATATTGGTAAAAAAAAAGAAAAAAACCAACACAAATCTAAAACCATGTAACACACTATATTTATATATAAAAAAATAAAAATAATAATATAAAAATCATCAACGATATTCGTAAAAAGGAGTTTGAAAAAAGCCCAACACATCTAAAACCATGTTCATAGAAATGCAATTAGGAGATGCTAATGGCAAAGCACCAAACTCGACGCCGAAGCAACGGAAAATAAAAGTCTTAAAAAATGAACAGGCAGAATTTCATAAAGGTCTTTGCCATTTTTTAATTATGGCAAAGATTATGCAAGCGCAAGGGGCGCAGTCCATAGTGCGGCTAGAAGAAACCACAGAACAGGGACACTAGAAGGTAGAAACCCTAGAAAGGAAATGGTAAAAAAATGATGAGCTCGGTTGAAGAATGACCAATATTGGCTAATGGCTGAGGATAGAAGAAACACTAGAACGGGGACAACGCGGAGAAGGAAGAAACCCTACAAAGCAAACGATTGAGGATTCAAGTGGGAATTCCTTGCAGAAGACTGATACGTAGACATAAATGAGGATTCAGGAACATAATGGATCCATGGGCTCTTCATTCGGTTTGAGCATCTCATAAAAAAAAATTGAAACTCTGTCTCCAGAAAATGGCACGAATCCATTGCATACATTTATTCCACGTGAATTCAGTGACGCTAAAGAAAGGAAAACACAAGCTGTTAAAATAAATTAAAAAACAAACCTAAAACATGTTCCGACGCACGAACATCTGTTTTGACTTGTTACGCAAAATCTTAATGGTTAAGGTTGGGCAAATACTTTTAATCTCGGCTTCCTTTCTCTTAGCAGGGTGTATTCTTGTTAGGGTTTTGGATTGTTAAATACAAACTTAACGCTAAACTTATTAATTGTTTACTTCAATTTAATATTTTAATTTTGTTAAATATTATTATCAACCTAAATCTAATTAACCTAATTTCTATTAGCAATTCAGGCCATCAAAAACACACATGGATGATCTCATTTTAGACAGTTATTGATCAGTTATATGTTTCTCTTTTCAATGTTAAAGAGAACAATAGGTAAATGTACACAAAGATAATAGGAGGCAAAGCCAAACCATCAATAAACCTAACTACAACCCCAAAAAACTCTCACGTACAGAAAGAGATATAACGCTGAAAAATAAATAATAAAAGCCCCATCTCCTTAAAGCCCTTTTGGAAAATTTGAAACTCTATCTCTAAAAGCCCTCTCTCCTTAACTGTAGAGGGATTTGAAATCAGAGAAAATAATAAAAAACAGAACAGAACCGAACGAAACCCAACCCTCATTGCAAAGCTGAAGAACATAAACCAACCATCATTACAACGCTTAACAGAAATGAATGAGATTGCTTCTCAGAGATGTGCTGAGAGGGAATAATAATAGAATCTACCTTGAATTGAATCCCCGCAATTTTTTAGATAAAACATTGGTGTCAGCTGCATCCTGCGATCAGTGCCGACTGTATTTCGCAGCTAGAAAGAATATGTGGCCAGTGAAACCATTGGACGTCCAGCGCCATGAGATTTTGAGAATTGCAGAGCTTTCGTAGGAGGGTGACCGTGGAGATTAGCTTTCATAGCTTTTGTTCGAGAATATGAAGGTTTCTCATTTCGGCATCTCTACGATTAAACTTAGAACTCTGTTCCGCGCAAGGAAAGACGACGCCCACAACAAAGGCATCATCGAAACAGGGCTGTTATAAATTGTCACAAATCAGGAGTCCAGTCTTGATATTCCAGTTATCTGTCTCAGATCATGGTGAGATCAGCCCATGTCCGCACCAAATCTGTGGTCGCCCTCACAGATCGCTCTCATTTCGGACTCGGCCGCGCGCTGTATCCAACTCCCGTGCAGATGAAAAGCAACCAGACGGTTTCCTCCTTCAGCACTTCGGCCGCGCGCTGTATCCAACTCCCGTGCAAATATTACCATTGCCGGCTGAATCTTCATTACCGGCTGAATGTTACCATAACGTTGGCAGGTTTGCTGAGACCGCAAAAGCCCCTCATTTCTTTGGAAATGGTTCTAAAGGGCGTTCTCCAATACAAATATTGTTTGTTGGCTTTTCAGCGGCGACGGGGATTTTCGGCGAAGACCATTGCGTTCTAGCTTGAAGCTTCACAACCCAAGGCTCGGAACCACTCCTCGATATCTCGCGTCTCCCTTCGTTTTCCAAACGTCGGAGCCGGGGATTCATAGTTGGCATTATAGTGGCCGTTCTGTTTCTTTCGACAGACAGAAGAACGCGAGTCTGCATAAATGCACAGACACAAAACGAAGAGCTCCAGAACAATGCATATGAGACAAAGCAAATGAGAAAAGCCACCGCCATAAAGATGATTAAATTTCACTAGCCGTTAGAATGTCACACGAATTCAGAGATACTTGAATATCTGAATTTCACTACCTTTAATTCAAACTAATCCGCCGGTGTAGATTAAGAATATTGTTATCTTCCAACGGTCAAATTCAAACTCTCCATTTGGCGTTGGGATTCCATGCGCACCAAAAACAATAGGATTTATATCAGAACAAACTTTACCTCACGACTATATTCCGGCCCCATTACAGTTAGAACTGAGACAAGCGGCTTCTCCAGAACTTAAGAAATTACTCTCCTTATTTTTTATTATTGAATTCAATAATTTTGTACATTCAGAGACAGGGACCACGTAGTCTATTTGAAATGAAATTCGAAACACGCTAGAATCTTATTTGAAATGCAATTAGAAACACGGTAGAATCTAATTTGAAATGAAATTAGAAACCCAGAGTATCATTCCAAACATGGAAAAGGCGGCTTTCCAATTCTTCTTCAGAAGGTCCGGGCCGTCTGGCACTCACCAAATCACAGACATGTTGATCTCCATCAACTCGTAACCGCCGTTTAGGTTTTATTAATGAATTATAATTAATATAAAATAAGAATTATTTGTTGTTTAAGTATTATGTGTTTTATTTTTCTTTCTTATTTTAGTTTACAAGTTTAGTGGTTAATTAAATATTAATTTGCTTATGGGACAAGGTTTTTCTCTATAGCTATTTGATTACTAAAGCTTAATTATATATATATAGATCCTTCCCCTACCTATTTGAACCTATGACCTCCTAAAAAACGAACATATATTATTAATAATTAAAATATAATAAGATCTCTAGATGTAACGATTGAGATGTTTTTACAAAAAATTGTTATCAATTATAACCCATTTTAAATCAACACAAAAGTATAAGAGAAAAATATGAAACAAAGTCTAGATATATTAAAATTGCTATTCTCCCTCAATCCAAGCCTAACCTTCTGCCCCCTACATCACGTAGAAACATAAATGTAGGAAGAGGATATTTGAGGCTTGAATTCACGGAGTAAAGTGGTGCCGTTATTTAAAACCATATCCATGATTCCCTTGAGAAGGATCACTTGATTATGACTTTCCTTAAATATATTTTGGTGGATCAATGAAAAGAAAAAGTTGTACTTTTATCTGACCAAGGTAACTTGGGAATTAATTGAAGAAATATTATTATCTATATATATGTTGAATGAGTGCACATATTAGTGCATAATTTCCTTACATGTCGTAATTAAAAATGGAAACGTATGGGTGTATATGAATAAAATCTATGGAATTGATGACACATTGTGGAATTGTGACAAGAATAAGGGTTTGTCTATGGACTTGTTCCTTGGGTTAGAAGAAAATTTCAAATGCGGAAACATTCCACATTAGCCAATACCATCAAATTCTCTCAATGGGATCAAGAGATGGTTAATTTAGGGATAGGAGACGATTCATCTAGGAGATGAAAAGCTCCTTTCCTTGGATCCTTCGAGGGAAATATTAACATAATTAGAGGCAGGTAATTTGGAATTCATTAGATATGGTCTTCTTCCCAATTTTCTTTTAGAACCTCAATTATTTATTTAGTTGTTCAAGGAACCTAGAATAATTCAAGAAGGGCCTTTGGTAGAGGTTATAGCTAGATAAATTGAGGATTCATTTCTAGTAGAAAGAAAAATTAGTCAAGGAGGTCTCGAAGGGTCTAATATTGGATTTGTGGGGAACCACACCTTCAGATAAATTGTCCCAAATTTTGGGATAGATCGGAACAATGTGATGGAAAATATAAATCCATCCAATCTCAAGGTAGTCACCACATTAAACAACCATTAGGTTGAGCATTTGGCCACTGTTATTGAATCATCTTTTACCTCTTTCTATTTTATTTTACACTAGTGATACCTATATCTTTGTTTTTACCTCATCTTTATGTAGATTTGCTTTGGCAACCTATAAGCATGATTCCTTCAACTATAGAGAAATATAATCTAGGTTGAAGCAATGAATCAGTCCTATTGTTGAATATTTTATGGTGGATATTGGAGCTTGTGTAATCTATATGGACCTTTATAGAATACTATTAGGAACCTATGACTTGATAGTAGGTATATATTGGATAGAAACCCATCAAGCTCTCTTTGATTGTTTCCATAAAAGGTTCATTGTGGAAATGACGAAGGAGAATTGGTAAAGACTTAAGGAATCAAACACCAAGTTTCTATTAATTTTATTTTACCAATGAAGGTAAGGAAAATTTTAAGGAAAGGATGTAATATTTATGCAATTGAAGTTGTTGATGAGAGCATTAATCCTACCCAAAACCCAACATTTTATTGTAAAAATTAATGGATTTTTTTCCTTCGAATCTACCTAGACTGCCTCTTGTTAGATAGATTGAATTTACTTATACCCCTAAACCAAGAGAAAAAACTATATCAAATACCCCTATCGAATGAGAATTCCAAATTGTAATGGACTTCATATCCAACTTAACAAGTTATTGATCTTGGAATGATTCGACCAAGTGTGTCCCCTTGGGGTGTACCAATCACTTTTGTCAAGAAGAAAGATGGGACTCTTTAGCTCTACATTCATTATAAAGACTTGAACTAAGAAACAATAAAAAATAGGTCTCTAGTTCCTTGAATTGAACACCTATTTGACTGGTTAAAAAGAGATTTGATGTCCTCTATGGTTCAATTTTGTTTTAGGTATCATCAATTCAGGATTAAGAAGGAAGATATTGATAAAATTGTGTTTGAACTCGATTTTTGAATTATGAATTCATGGTAGTACGTTTTGATTAGCCAACTAGTCTTAAATGGATCATTATATAATTTGTCGTCTAATTTGGTACTTTTTGGGTGGATAAAATGGAGGTAAATTTTTTTATTGGGTCCATTTCATAGGTAGGTCCCACTTTGGTGATTTGGGATCTAGAATCTTACCAAGCCCATTTGAGGCCTTAAATTACCATTTTGGGGGTGAAAATTTCATTATGATAGATTCGATCCTCTCGATAGGTTTGTTTCACATTAATAGATTTCCATCGATACAAAAATCACCTTAATTGGAGTTAATATGTGAAACTTGTAGATCCCACAAGTTGGCTTATCTTTTTAAACACCATGGTATTGACTGGATGCCACATTAGTTTCAATTAACCACTATATACATATAAGAAAATTATAGAGGGTCCAAAACCCTAACATTAATTGGGGGTTGAGGCATGCGAAAAACCTAACCCTAAGCCTAAATGACTATCAAGTTATGTTTAATACTCTCTCACTAGGAAAATGAGTTATGTTCATTTTGTATTGTTATTGTTCCATATTTGAGTAGATAGTTTGTAAGTGGGATTTTGGTGTAGAATAGAGGAAGTATATGATCCTATAGAAACCATACTAGCCACAATGTCCAAGAAAAATCCATAGTGAGTGCCCCTTTTTTGGTATTGGCATTTCATTAATGAGAATAAAATAGGCCTCACCTTCTAGTTGGGTTTTCCTATATTGATTTTTTCTAGGGTACATATTGTGTTCATTGTGTGGATGGTGTATTGTTTGATTACTTCTTTCATTTGAGTTCCATTTTATTTAAATGCTAAACTAGAATATTAAATCTACAATCCAAAGAAAAACACTCCATAATGAGATATTATAAAATATTAGAAGATATGTTATGACAAATTGTTTCTAGTGGAATATCCACAATATTTAAAAATCACCAATACTCCTACCACATCCACGAATCTAATGAATAGTGTCTTTCACAAATATTTGGACCTCTTTACGAAAGTCTTTCTTGATGATATCCAAATATATTCTCACAGTGAAAGACAATATGAGGAACACTTGAAACTTGCTCTTCAATGTCTTTGTAAGCATAAGTTGTATGCGAAAATTTTCAAATGCACCTTATTTTAGAAGAAAAAAAATCATTATATAGGTCATGTGATCACATGGGAAGGTAAAGTTGTAAATACAAGTAAGATTCAAGCATTAATGAAATGAAAAACACCAACAAAATATTAGGAGGTGCACAATTCACGAATTTCATAGATTGTACACCATAAAAATCCAATGGCTAATTTTTTTGATTAAATCTAATGGTCAATTATTGAAAAAAAAATTAGGCCAAAAAATTAAATGTGTTTTTGGCTGAACTATTTTTTGGTCAAAAACTTGTTAACACTGAAAAATGGAATGTTTTTCAAGGTTTTGCATTTTCAGAAGGTAGAAACAATCTCCTAAACTACAAATCAATTGTTGGAACTGATACCATTAGTTTCGTCGTTGAATCTACTTTCTGTAGGTATAGATTTTGTTTTGTTTAGTTGAGATCTCATAATTTTAATTATTTTTTTTGTTAACATTTGTCCATTCTAGTTTCATTGATTTCAAAATGTGGTGAAATGAAAATTCCATAACTTGAGAAATACAGATTTTTTTTCATTCGAGTGTCTACTTCAAAAGGGTACTCTTAGATTTTTTTTTAGAGTAAATTGAGAGAAATGTCCCATCAAAAGAAATATGTTGAAATTCGACAAGATTTCCGCATTGATCTAGTTCAAAAAATTATAATAATTAGTATATAGATCCGTTGGTTACGAAATTATAGTCATTCCCTAATACATTTTGTGTATATTTCCATAGCATATTTTGTTTTTACAAAACACAAGTTTAGAAATGATTTCAAGCTCGTCAAAAAACATGACTATTTATTAGTCATTTCATTTTATAAGGACATACTATCAAACATTTTCCAAATTGATGTATCAAATCTCAGTAAAAAAAATTGAAAAAATAATGAATAGAAACCTAACATAATTCTCTAAAAAATTTTCTTTTATTGAAAAGTGAAATTATAAACACAAATATAACTTTTGTTCACCCGAAGTTGAAAAACATGAAAAAATCAGATTTATTTTCTCATAAGGCCCCCCCAAATAGACACCCATGACCCATATTCATGGATTCACCCACTAGCTAGAATCAAATGGAATCCTGCAATAATTGGAAAGGATGTATATGCCTAGGAACAAGGAACTTCAAAGTTTGGTGTTATTAGCAGCTCATCATGAATCTTTTGCAACTAGTCATCTTGGTGTAGAAAAGATGTATGCTGAATTGAATGATGTTTGATACAATGTGCAGCAGGAATGAACAAGGATATCATTAAATATGTTAATATATTTAGGGAAACAATGATAACCATCATCATGTAGGTATACTACCCCATGCCATGCCTGAAAGAAAGTGAGAGGTTCTATCTTTAGATTTTATCATTGGTCTACCCATGATTATGCAAAGGCCTGACTATATTAAGTTGGATATGGATTTATTTACCATGATTTCATGTTTTATTCATATTAAGAGAACCTATGATGTTGGAAAAATAGTTGAGGTTTTTCTTAAATAAATTGTACTTGAACTACATGGAATATCTAGAAAAAATACTTCATATAAAGACTCTTATTTCACCTCTAGGTTCTGGACTTCCCTTCAAACCTCATTCAAAACGTATTTAAATTTCAATGATTCTTATCATCATGACACTTATGATTAAATTGAAAGGGTAAATCAATTTTTGGAGGATATGTTAAGGAATTATGTAATGGATTAGTAAAATAAGTGGGAAATGTATATTTACTTGGTTGAATTTGCATACAACAATGACTATTATAGTTTTGTTCATATGTCTTCATATGATTTTTTATATGGGAGAACTTCCAAAATCCCCATGAATTAGGATTTCTCAAATGATTGGGAAGTGTTGGGACATAAGATACTAGAAGATATGGAACATGAAACGACATAAACCAAGAGTATATGTAAGGTGACCAAGGATTTATGAAAGAGTTACACTAATGCAAAGAGAATTGAGATAATTTGTAAGGAAGATGATGAAATTTTTATGAGAGTTAGACCATCGAAAATTCCTTCAAATTTGTAAAAGTAACAAAACTATCACATAGACTCATAGAACCATTTAAAATCACAAAAAATATAGTATGCATTGCTTATCATCTCATGCTTCCAACCCATTTGAAAAATATTCATGATGTATTTCATGTTTCAATTTTATGGAATCATAATATACCTAATAAATATCATGTTTTGGATTTTGATAATTTACATGTTTATGAGGAGGAAATTTTCAGAGTATAACCACATGTCATTCAAGAGCAAAGGGATTGATACCTTCATAACTTGCTACTGAAACAGGTCAAGCTCCAATGGGACTATTGTTGTTTAGAATCTTCCATTTAGGAATATGAAAATGATATATGTCAATATATTCCTTGTATGTTTATTTATACTTCACTTCGGGACAAAGTGTTTCAAAGGGAGAGTATATGTAATGACCATTGTTTTTCCTAAACTAGTATTGATGTACTCACACATGATTTTTTTCCTATACTAGTATATGTGTGTTTAGATGATATGGATTATTTAGAGAATGAAATGAAGCCATAAATATAAAATGGAAATATACACACAAAGATATTACAGAGAGAAAATTAGTCTAGTAAAACCCAAATTGTATTAATGAATGAAATGGAAAACAACATTATTGATCTTTGTACATGACCATTTCATTGAAAACCACATCTCTACTCCTAATTATTTTGTGATTTTCATAATCCCATAAGTGATAACCAAAGACATTAACTCTCTATCTAATAAAGGTACACTTCTTGGATTTTTCCTCAAGATTTTTTCTATTTTCTTTATCAATATGGAAAAATTATTCAAAACCAAAAGTATTTATAAATGAGTAGTTTAACTTTTTACCTATCCATGCCTCCTTCATAATGCCACCATCCAAGGAGATTGAAGGCCCTTTATTTATTAAGAAAACAAAATTATCTACAACATCTGCTCAAAACTATAAGGGAAATATTGCATGCAATATCACACTCCTTGCACTCTCCATGATTATCTTATTCATCCTTTATGACATGCCATTTTCTTGTGGTGTTCTTGGAACTATCTTCTCTCTATGAATCCCATGGTATGAATAATAACTATCAAACCCCTTTCCATAGTATTCAACTCCATTATATCTTATCTGATACACTTCAACCTTCTTCCAATATCATTCTCAACCAAAGATTTACATTTCTTAAAAGTATAAAAAACATCACATTTTTGTTGAATGCAATAAACCCAAGTTTTCCTAGTTTCATCATCAATAAATGAAAGATAATAGCGAGAGCCACCAAGAAATGATACCTAATCAAATCAACATACATATGTGTGCACAAGATATTCAATCATATTTTTCTTCCTGACTCGAAGAAATATGACTCTCTTATGTTTTCCATAAACACAACGCTCAAAAATCCAAATCAACATGCTTCAAATATGTAAAGAACTTCCTTTAATGGAGAATATGCATCCCCTTGTCACTCGTGTGCCCAATCCTATGATTCCATAATGTTGTATCCACTCATGTAGAAGATAAAGAGATAGAAGATTCAAAATTACTAGTACATAAATACAATGTGCCCACCTTCTCTCCTTTCGTTATTACCGGTGATTCTTTAGTGACCTTTGACACTTCTTCTGGAAATGTAGATATAAAAACTTCGATTCCCAATTAATCTATTGAAATTAGATTTCGTGTCAAATTAGGAATGTCCCTTACCTATTTCAACAACCATTGGTTTCCATTCTTTAACTTTAAGTGTACCCTTTCCAACAATTTTACACAGTTCATCATCACCCAAATAAACCTATCCAAATCACCTTAAAATTAATGTCGAAAATATTTCCTATGGGGTGTGGCATGAAATGAAGCGCCTAAATATAATACCCAATATTCAATAATATTATATAATTAAAGGATTAAAGAATAGTGTAACACATAACTGCTACATTTTCTTCATAGTTATTCTCATGTTATCTATTAATCAAATGTCATTTTTTACCATAAGCCCCTTCCTATAATTCCCATGGTTCCCTAGGCTCTTTCCTAGTTTAGATTTGAATCTACCCTTCCTAGACTTCCCATGGTTCCATGGGATATTTCCTCTCTCCCTTTGTCTTCCCCCATTATCCACAATAAATGGATTATCTGATGTCTCACCTATGCTTTCCCATCACATTTCCTTGCTAAGGATAACACCAACAACATCATCGAGTTTTAGATTGTTTGAACAAGAGATAGAGTTGCAACCATGACCAAATTGTTCCATATTTTTGGAAACGAGGACAATATTAGAAGATCCCTAACCTCCTCATCAAATTAGACTGCTACATTACTTAATTGATTAGTAACCATATTAAATTCATTTAAATTGTCACAACATAATCACCTTCTGACATCTTCTTATTAAATACTCACTTCATTGGAAATATCTTGTTGGAGGCTAAGAGTTTTTCATAAAGTTTAGCCAATGCCTTCATCAGATCCGTCATTATATTTTCTTTTGAAATGTTGAAATCCACCAACACTACTAGGCACAATAATATCATTCCTAGTTCCTTTCTATCAAGAACCTCTAATTCTTCTCTCGTCATAGTCGTCAGCTTCTTTTATTTTTGACCAAATGGTAGGAAAAGATCCTTTCGATATAGATATTCTTTCATTTGCATCTTCTATAGCTAGTACTTTTGGTTGTTAATTTTCTTGACCCTAAAATTTCCTTCATATGTCGTTGCTCCCACTTGAACCAAAAACCCTCCTTTCATACGATTTCATGTACCAAATAGAACTTCAACTCTTATACCAATTGTTAGAAAATAGGATCAAAGAGAAATAAAATAAAATAAATGTCGAAATAAAACACATAAGAAAAAATACAAGAGAGACACCAATATACATGGTTCACCTGATATGGGATAGATATAGGGAAAAATGGGAAGTCCTTTCTTTTATTCCATCCAACAGAATGAAGGGATACAACCTACCACACGTCCACTACAACCTCCTCTTGACTCTCTAACATTCTCTCTCACACACTACTTAGTTGTAATACATCCACTACAACCTCCTCTTCACTCTCTAACATTCTCTCTCTCACACTACTCAGTTGTAATACATCCAATACAACCTCCTCTTCGCTTTCTAAAATTCTCTCTCACGCACTACTCAGTTGTAATAGAGTGCCCTCTTTAAAATAGGGTTTTCATCTGGGGAAGAAATACACAAACATAATATCTATCATTAGATCTATAGCCTAATGATGAATGGTCCAGATTGACCATGAATTTACAACATTTTACAATGTGATTTTTCCAAAAAAAAATTATTATTTTATATTGTTTAAAGTAGAAATAAATATATTTTATAAGTACATGGATGTACTCTAAAGTTTTGAAATTCCAAAGAATTCAGTCACTCTATAGCTTCTCAAAAAAAAAAAATTATGTTGTTTCCTTGTCTTTGTCAAATATTGTAAATTTATATTTTTTTATCTAAGATTATTATGTTTTGTCAACAGTAAATATCAAATTTCATGTTTAGAAAAGGGATAAAAAAATTATGGTTAAATTTTTTTATAAAAGAATGACATTAATTTGACTAAATGTTTTTAGTTTAAAGATAAATTGTTAAATACAAAATTATATAAAGAATTAATAATAAGAAAACATCTTGAGTTGTTTGTGGTCTTAGTTACCAATGATGCAACTATTGTCATTAGTAATAAGTGTACTACCACTTTATATTGGTCATTTAGTGTAGATAGTGTGGGTTACCACACATCTTTCGCAAGTGACAATTAATTATGTGGGTTCATCTCTAGATAGATGATCTCTATTCTTGTGCAGAAGTGAGGGCCTTCTTTGAGGATTGGATATATAAATTGTGTTATGTTATGTGAATTTCCCATTTCTAAATATTGGGCACACAAGGCTTAACTTGATATGAGTTTTACATATTGAACCATCATTTTTGCTTGACTCATGAAACTAGGCACATCATATCCTCTCCATTTGTCCATTATACTAGAATAGGGATGATACCTTTGAGTTTTGTTTCATTGGACATTATCACCATCTATTTCCATGCATTGGAACAACTATGATGGATATGCACAAAGCATAAGAGCATAAGAGTTAAACCAAATAAAGTGGAGAATGGAGAAATGAATAAATAAGGATATACATACATGAAACAATAACACAACCTCTTTTGTGCAGTTTACTTAGTATGTTCTCTTAATTCATAGAAACATTTGCAACAATTATTTTGTTTTCATGACTATTTGGATATTAATTTAGTATTGCTCATTTCTCAATTCTTCAAATTAATTTTCAATTTTCATTTTATTGTCATTATTGGTTTCATATTTTTATATCTCAGTACTGATTAAATCCTCCACCTATAACATTTCGATTCCATACATAATGCCCATGTCATCATTACAATTTTCACTTGTCCTTTGAAACATTTTCACTTGGTCTCAAGGAAAGTTTTGGATTTTATGTGTTCTAGTAATATTTACAACCCTAGTGGCCTTTGGGCATGATCACCACAAAACGATACCATAAAAAAAAGCTCAAACATTCATTCTAAAAGGTAAAATTTCAATCTTTACATACAAACTTTGAATGGACAAGAAGGTCAATCATTAAACTCACCTAGATCAAAACATTTGATGAAGAATCCCTCCAACAATAGATGCCCCAATATTTATCACTCAAATATCCAAGGGATGACATGAAAGTGAGCAAATATCTAATAAAATACAATCACTATTGCAAAAATTCAAATTATAAAAAGATTTGTAAAATGACACATTCCAATTTCAACAATTGTAAATAGTAATTTAACACTTGAAATGGAAAGAAAGAGATATTATATATATATATATATATATATATATATATATATATAACAAGATACAAATGTAAATATGTCACATAATTCTCACTAATGCACCATTCTAAATCTAATATCCGAGTTCTTAGACCCGAGCCCATGAACAGTCAACATCCAATCTGGTTTCTTCCTTGGGAAATATGCTCAAGAGAATCCCTGGCATTGTCTAGCACAATAATAATGCCCAAGAATGACTGCAAGAACTATGTTCTAGACATGGGAAAGGGGATTTTGTAGACCGGGATAAACAAGTAATTTAGACCTTGATTTCAATTGAAAAATATGAGGGCGTAATCTCCAATATTCAATACTTGTTTTTCCTTCTCCCATGCTTATTTTATTTTCATGGGGATGAAACTAGGGAAGTTTGAGATAGATACTTATAGGATTGGGACAAGTGGGAATAGTTGAAACCAAAACCAAATGCCATTCCCTCGTGCGGCCAAAGGGCCGCCACCAAGGGAAATGGGTAGGGGGAGAGGGCAGAGGGAGGGGAGGGGAAGGAGGGAGGGGAGATGGAGGAGGATCGGGAAGGGGGTTGGGGCTGGAGGGGAGGGGTAGTGGAGAGGGAAAAGGAGGGGTAGTGGGGAGGGAGGGAGCGGCGGGAGGGGAGGAGGGAGAGGGGGTGGGGGGAGAGGTAGGGTATTTTTTTATATAATTTTTTTAAGTATTTAAAAAAATTTGTGAGTTTTTAAAATTTGGTTTTTTTATAATTTAAAAAGAAAATTTAATGGTTTTTTTTAATAAATTTTTTATATGTTTTTTCATTAAATTTTTTTTCTTAAATGATTTATTTTTAAACTTTTTATCATTTATGTTTTATAAAGTTAAAAAAAATACATTTTTGGAAGAGTTTTTAATTTTTTTTTTTTTTTATTATGAATATTTTTAGAAATTTTTGTATTTTATGTAGAAAGAGTGGTGAAATAATTTCTTGAATAATTTAGTTCCTGCTCAATGCAAAGGAATTGTTCCTATTCTTACTAAGAAGAATGAGAAGTATATACATGATGTATACTATGTTCCTAATATGAAAGTGAATTTGATCAATGTGGGTCAACTGATTGAAAACAAGTATGATGTCATATTTATTGATACTTATTGTGCAATCTATGATAAACCCCCCACTAGAAGACTCTTTGCCAAAGTAGAAATGACAAAGAACAAAATATTCCCACTCAGTCTCAGAAGTGTTATTTTATCACAGTCATATGCACATATTGTTTCCATTATAGATGAAACTTGGTTGTGGCACTGTAGGTATGGTCATATACCCTTCCAGAGTCTCCGTCTTATGCAAAAACAATCCATGGTTAAGGGGTTACCAGTCATAAATGAACAGTCCAGTTCTTGTGAAGACTATATCTTAGGAAAACATCAAAGGGACAATTTCCCAACTTCCACATCTCGAGCCAAAGAACACCTTGAGTTAGTTTGCACATACCTATGTGGACCAATGCAAACCCCATACATAGGAGGTAGTATTTATTTTCTGATCTTTATTGATGATTATAGAAAGAAATTATGGGTCTATTTTCTCATACACAAATCAGATACCTTCTCCTAGTTTAAAGAATTCAAGGAATTAACTGAAAATTAGTCTGGTAAATCCATCAAAATGCTCAGGTCAGACAATGGAGGTGAATATGATTCACATGATTTTGCAGAGTTATGTAAACAACATGGCATCCAACAACAATTTAATACCAAATAGACTCCACAACATAATGGAGTTGTTGAACAGAAGAGCCAGACCATCATGAACATGGCCCGAAGTATGTTCTCATATAAGAAGTTGTCAGATGGTTATTGGGATGAAGTTGTTGCATGTTCAGTTTACTTATTGAACAGATCTCCCATAGTGAGTATTAAATACAAGATTCCTGAAGAATCATGTAGTGGCACTAAGATTAGTGTCTCACATCTTAGAGTTTTTGGATGTGTAACATTTGCACATGCACTTGATGAATTGAGAAAAAGGTAAACAAAAAGAGTGAGAATTGTACCTTTACTGGTTATAGTGAACATCACAAGGCTTATAAGTTGTATAACCATGTCATCGAAAAGGTTTTGGTGATTAGAGATGTCAAGTTTCATGAATATAAATGATCGAGTGATCCTCAAAATGCTTCAGCAAAAATAAAGTCTAGTACCACCAGATCTACGACTCAGAATGCCCAGACTGGAAGTACATCAATAGCAACAAGAAGATACATCAAAAGACAGTCCACCACAAAGAGCCAGAAGTTTGAGGGAAATATATGATCAGACCCATGTTATTGATGAGCAACTATATTATGCTCTATTTTCCTATCATCCCACATGTTTTGATGAAGCAGTAAAGGATGCATAGTGGGTACACGCAATGAATGAAGAAATTGAGGCTATAGAAAGGAATCAAAATTGGGATATAGTTGATCTTCAACCAGAAAAAAACTTGTATTGGAGTCAAATGGGCCTTTAAGACCAAACTAAATGAAAAATAAGAGATAGAAAAGTATAAAGCCAGGTTGGTTGCCAAAGGATTTTCTCAGCAATATGGTGTGGAATATGATGAAACATTTGCTCCAGTATCAAGGATGGACACCATCATAGTTGTACCTGCAATAACATCTTATAATCAATGGCATGTTTATCAAATGGACGTCAAATCTGCTTTTCTCAATGGCATACTTGAAGAAGAAGTCTACGTAGACCAACCACCTGGATATGCAATCAAGGGTCAAGAACACACAATGTGCAAGCTGAAAAATGCCTTGTATGATCTGAAACAAGATCCCATAGCTTGGTACAATAGAATTGATTCCTACCTCATCAACAATGGGTTCAATAGAAGCAATAATGAGCCCACTTTGTATGTCGAAACAAATCAGCAAGGTAACATTCTAATTGTATGTATTTATGTTGATGATATGATTTATATTGGAAATCCGAGGTTAAAATAATTTAAGATAGTCATGAAAAAGGTGTTTGAAATGACCGATCTTGGCCTTATGAAGTACTTACTTGGTTTGGAAATTAACCAAATTGAACATGGCATATTCATATGTCAGCATAAGTATGCTATAGAGATTCTGTGGAAATTCAAAATGGATAAATGAAAACCAACAGAAATCTCCATTACTACATGTTGATGTATATGTAACTTCAGAATGTATTTCATATATATATTTATTGTACCCTTCTAAGAGATGTGTTATTATTGACGAGTGTCACAAGTAGATTAACTTGCCGATGGGTTATTAGACTACCTAATGTGGGTGTCGGCCAGATATATATGTAACTGGGGTTATTAGGCTGAGTTAGACAAGTCAGCCCCATAAGTAATTAGGCATGTTAGGACAAGTATAAATAGAGTGTTGGGATTCTCTATTTTTATCATCTCGGAACTCACACTTCTCTCACTCAGAAAGTGGCGCACATTGGAGGAGGAGGATCAGCTACCTAGTAGGATACTATATATTGTATTTTGTTTGTACTTTGGTTGAGCCATTGCTCTATCTATCTCTGAGGAAGTTGTGGGGTTTTTCACCTTAGGGTTTTCCCCATGGAAAAATCTGTGTGTCCATTGTCTCATGCTTTCGATTCTTGTGATGCTTGACATGATTGATATGATTGATATGTATTGATATACTGTACATGTTATCCTCTCAGTGAAGATCCTATAGCATATTGAATTAATGCTTAAAATCTAACCTGGTATCAGAGCTAACCTGAGAAGAAGACACTATACAGTGCGGAAGCTAGGGCTTCTTGTTTTTGGGTTTATCTCCACATATTTTGGAAAATTAATATGATGGATTGACTCTCCTCAGCAAGGTGAATCTATCTGTCCAATCAGAATTCAATTCTGAGCACTTTTAGTTTTGGCCCTACAAATTAGGGTTTCCTAAAAAATAGGAATTTCTGAAATCTGAAGACACAGCTGGAAGCTCCTTGGAAAATCAAAAGTTTGGAGCTTTGGTTCAATATTTTTGGTTGTGTGGATCTCTGGGAAACTCAAAACCTAATCCGACACCAGATCCAGTTTTCAACAATCAAGTGGTAAGACCTAAATCTTTTCTATTTCCATTTGAAGTACTCTTTAAGATGTCTCGCCACACCAAGCTTGAGGATAAGCTTGAAGGAGCTGATAAGTTCCGAGCATGGAAGTACAGGATTGGGTTAATCCTTGAAGAGAATGAGTTGGATACTTATATAAGTGAAGAGGTCTCTGTCCCAGAGGGAGAAGAGGCTAAGTCTCTTCACAAGAGGAATTTGGTTAAGGCAAAGAGGATCATTGCTGATTCTATTAAAGATCATGTCATCCCTCATGTGTTATCCCTAAAGACACCAAAAGAGATGTTTGATTCCTTGACCAAACTATTTGAAGGCAAGAACATAAATCGGAAGATGACCGTGAGGAATCAATTAAAGAATATCAAGATCTAGAATGTTGAGACTATGCAGTCATATTTCTCAAGGGTCTCCCAGATAAAAGAACAACTTGAAGCTGTGGGTGAAGATAGAGAAAATGGAGAAGTAGTGATGACCACTCTTAATGGCCTCCCTAGGTCATGGGATTCCTTCATCCAAGGAATTTGTGCTAGAAAGAAACTTATCTCTTTCAGTAGACTGTGGGAAGAATGCTAACAGGAAGAAGCTCGAATTGTAGCTAGAGAAGAGAAGATGGGGAGTGAATACCAAGCACTCACAGCTCACTCCAAAATACATGGTGACACGAAAGCTCACCATCATGGAAAGAAAGGAAAATATCAGAATCGAAGAGGTAGCCCTAGACATCGTAGGGACATGTTCCATGTCCGTTTCTATACATGTGATGATAAGGGACACTATGCCAGAGATTTCCCTAAGAATAAGAAAGAGGGTACTCACAAGAAGAAGAACTTCAAAAGAAGACATCATGCTCATGCTGCAGAGGATGATGAACCTCCTAGGAAGAGGGCTAGAAAATATAGTGAAGATTCTTCAAGTGATGAAGAATATGTTTTGATTTCTACTCTCACCGGAACCATTACTCATGGAAGTAATGATTGGCTCATAGATAGTGGGGCTTCCAAACATATGGCAGGATTCAAAGAATCCTTTGTGAATCTATCTAAACATGATTCACCCCACAAGGTGAAGCTTGGAGATGACTACCAGTATCCCATAAAAGGGAGTGGTGAAGCCTCCTATACACTAGACTCTGGAAATTCTATGAAGATGAAAGATGTACTCTATGTTCCAGGTCTCCAAAAGAATCTACTCTCAATATCTGCATTGGATGCAAAAGGCATGAGGATTGCATTTATTGATGGCCAAGTCCTAATGTGGCCTAAGGGTAAGACTATAGATGATGCAGTTGTGATTGGAGAGCAAGAGGGAGGATTGTACAAATTGAAGGGCCATCCAGAACAAGCCATGGTCCATGATTCTATAGAGCCAAGTGAACTTTGGCACAGAATACTTGCACACATGCATTACAGAGCATTACCAATTGCAAGCAAAGCGGTAGAAGGTCTTCCTAAAATCCAGACAAAGCATGAAGGTATTTGCAAAGGTTGTGCAAAGGGAAAGAATACAAAGAAGACATTTCCAAATAGTGAAAGCAAGGAAAAAAAAATCTTGGAGATTATCCACTCTGATGTATGTGGTCCCATGCCATCCAGTTCTCTGAGTGGGTATGTATACTATGTCTTTTTTATTGATGACTTCTCTAGGAAGACTTGGATCTACTTCTTGAAGAACAAAGATGAAGTGTTTAACAATTTCAAGGAATTCAAAGCCTTCATAGAAAACGAAACTGACTTGAAGATCAAGATCTTCAGATCTGACAATGGTGGAGAATTTACTTTAGGAGACTTCAAGAAGCTATGCAGTGATTCAGGGATGAAGAGGGAGTTGACTACTCCTTACAATCCACAGCAGAATGGGGTTTCCGAAAGGAAGAACAGAACAATCATGGAAGCAACAAGGGAAATGCTTCATGACCAAGACTTACTTATGCACCTATGAGCTGAAGTAGTAAGGATAGCAGTATATGTGCAGAACAAAACACCCCATAAGATACTTGACACCAAAACACCAGAAGAAGTGTTTACTGGTAAGAAACCAGAAGTGAGCCATCTCAGAATATTTGGCTGTCCAGTATACACTCACATCCCAAAAGAGAAAAGGTCAAAGTTGGATCCTTCAGGAAAGAAGGGTATATTTGTGGGTTACAGTGAAAGCTTGAAGGCTTACAGAATCTACTTCCCTGGATTCAAGAAGATTGATATTAGCAGAGATGTAACATTTGATGAAAGTTCAGCTTATCACAAATCAAGAAAGACACCTGTTGAAGACAATGAAGAACCCAGAATATCTAGAACCCAAGACACCATAATGAATGAAGCAATTCCTGAAGAAGATCAAGAAATGGAAGATCCACAAGAACCTATGGATACACCTCGTGAGAAGAATCCTCACAAGAGGAAACCTACATAGACTAGAGAGCTCATCCAAGATGCAGAGAGATTTGGCATTCCAGAAGAAGAACACAGAGAAAGGAAAAGGACAAGGTCACATACTAGCTATGTTGCCTTACTCTGTGACATCATGGATAAAGAACCTTCCAGCTATGAAGAAGCTACAGAAAAGAAAGAATGGAAGGATGCTATGATCGAAGAATACCAATCTATTATGAAGAATGATGTTTGGGATGTGGTCCCAAGACCAGATGGGAAGTCTATGGTAACTTCCAAGTGGATCTAGAAGGTCAAACATGCTGCAGATGGTAGCATCGAGAAATACAAAGCTAGGTTTGTAGCTCATGGCTTCTCCCAGAAAGAAGGAATTGATTATGAAGAGACTTTCGCTCTTGTGGCCAGATACACTTCCATTAGATCAGTACTTGCTCGGGTTGTAGTGATGAAATGGAAGGTACACCAGATGGATGTCAAGACAGCCTTGTTGAATGGTGTAGTTGAAGAGGAAGTGTATGTGGAACAGCCACTCGAGTTTGAGACACATGATAGAGGAACACATGTGTTCAAACTGAAGAAAGCCCTGTATGGTTTGAAACATGCACCTAGGACCTCGTATGGCAGGATAGATGGCTTCCTATCCAGTTTGGGATTTACCAAGAGTAAAGCGGATTCCAACCTTTACTACAAGGTTGAGGAGGGAAATCCAGTGATTCTACTATTGTATGTGGATGACCTGTTTCTGACAGGTGAGGATAGACTGATTTTCGACACAAAGAGGAAGCTAGCTGTTGAGTTCGAGATGAAGGACTTGGGTATCATGCACTACTTTCTGGGTATGGAGGTGTGGCAGAGTGCAGATGAGATCTTCCTTGGACAAGGGAAGTATGCAGTAAAGATCTTAAAGAGCTTTGGGATGATGGACTGCAAGGCCATGGCCACACCTATGGCATCGAACCTGAAGCTTCTGTGTGATGCTTCTTCTGAGCCAGTTGATGCTACGATGTGTCGTCAGATGATTGGATCCTTGATGTACTTGATGAATACGAGGCTAGACATTTGCTTTGCGGTGAACATCTTGAGCCAGTATCTGACAGATCCGAGACATGTTCACCTGATAGCTACAAAGCATGTTCTGAGGTACCTAAAGGGTACAGTGGATTATGGGCTCAAGTATGAGGCGAATCAAAAGTTTAACCTAGAGGGTTATGTTGATTTGGATTGGGTAGACAATGCCATTGATCAGAAGAGCACTTTGGGGTGCTGCTTCAGTATGGGATCAGGTGTGATCTCTTGGTTTAGCAGGAAGCAGTCCTGTGTGGCACTAAGTACAGCTGAAGCAGAGTATGTCGCAGCTTGTTCAACTAGTTGTGAGGCAGTATGGCTTAGGAAGATATTGTCTGATTTGTTTGATCTCTAGTTGAGTGCTACCTGTATATATTGCGACAACCAGAGTTGTGTGAAGTTGTCAGAGAACCAATGTTCCATGACAGGTTGAAGCACATTGAGATCAAGTTCCACTATATCAGGGATATGGTGCAGAGGGGAGCTGTGAAGCAGATAGCCGATGTGTTGACCAAGCCGCTTGCCAGAGTGAAGTTTGAATAATTCAAAGGGAGACTTGGTGTACTTCAGATCGAGATTCCTTCTAGAGGGAAGTGATGAAGTCTGGAGACACAGATTCACACTGGGCCATTCTTGCATGGTGGCAGGTTAGTCCTCCCATGGCAGGATGTAAGGGCCGAGCCATTCTTGCATGGTGGTAGGTTAGTCCTCCCATGGCAGGATGTAAGGGCTGAGCCATTCTTACATGGTGGTAGGTTGGTCCTCCCATGGTAAGATGTAAGGGTTGGGCCATTCTCACATGGTGGCAGGTTAGTCCTCCCATGTTGAGATGTAAGTGCTGGGCCATTCTCACATAGTGGCAGGTTAGTCCTCCTATGGTGAGATATAAGTGTTGAAGCCTTTCCAACATGATAGTAGGTTGGTCCTCTCATGGTCATTGATGTAAGTGCTGGGCCTTTTAAAAATGGTGGTAGGTTGGTCCTCCCATGGTCGTTGATGCAAGTGCTATGCCTTTCCGACATGGTGGTAGGTTGGTCCTCCCATGGTCATTGATGTAAGTGCTGTTAGCCTTTCCCAAATGGTAGTAGGTTGATCCTCCCATGCTGGTGAGTGTAAGTGATGTGAGCCTTTCACATGGTGGCAGGTTAGTCCTCCCATGGTGAGTGTAAGTGCTGTGTGTGTGCATATGGGTTGTGCTTCATGGAATTTGTGGTGATTTGAAGACATTGATGTGACAATTTGGTACACAGGTTTTGCAGAGGCATATAATCAGTCCTGAGATGCTCTTGAAGGTTTTGCCGAGGCAGTGTAATCAGTCTTGAGAGATCTTGCAGGTTTTGCAGAGGCAGTGTAATCAGTCCTGAGGTGTACCTACTTGATGGCTTGCTCACAGATGATGATGATGATCAGGTTGATCATGTGATGATATACATCAGTTGAATGTATGGTGAAGTATCAGTTTGAGACTATGTGGTCGTGGACAGGTTGTGCAGTGGCATGTAAAAGATCCTGAGAGATTTGAGAGGTTGAGCTGTGTGCTTGTAAAAGGCCTGGGATGCTCTTGTGAGGTTTTGCAGACGCACGTGATGAGTCCTGAGGATTCCACAGTATGACTAGTGATGATGAAGACCTACAGGTGGTGGGCCAACATCCAGTATGAAAAAGGACTGGCTCTTTAGAACTTCCTATGAAGAGTAGATTCATAGATTGGACGAGATAGCAGCAGCTATGACGATGACGATGATTCGATGACGATGATCCAGAGAAGAAGACTTATGCCTGATGATCTGTGTTGAGAAATACCTTCCTAGTTAAGAGGGAGTGTTGATGTATATGTAACTTCGGAATGTATTTCATATATATATTTATTGTACCCTTATAAGAGATGTGTTATTCCTGTATAAGGAAGTGTCGTCATTTGTATTGACAAGTGTCGCAAGTAGATTAACTTGCCGATGGGTTATTAGACTACCTGATGTGGGTGTTGGACTGATATATATGTAACTGGGGTTATTAGGCCGAGTTAGACAAGTCGTCCCCATAAGTAATTAGGTAGGTCAGGACAAGTATAAATAGAGAGTCAAGATTCTCTATTTTCATCATCTCGGAACTCACACTTCTCTCACTCAGAAAGTGGTGCACATTGGAGGAGGAGGATTAGCTTCCTAGTAGGAGACTATCTATTGTATTTTGTTGTACTTTGGTTGAGCCATTGCTCTATCTATCTCTGAGGAAGTTGTGGGGTTTTTCACCTTAGTGTTTCGCCCATGGAAAAATCTGTGTGTCCATTGTCTCATGCTTTTGATTCTTGTGATGCTTGACATGCTTGATATGATTGTTGTGCATTGATATACTATACATGTTATCCTCTCAGTGAATATCCTATAGCATATTGAATTAATGCTTAAAATCTAACACTACATGCACCAAGTTAAGTAAGAATGATGATGGACCAGCAATGGAATCTACTATTTACAAATGATTGGTAGGCATTTTAATGTATTTGACTGTAACTAGACCTAATTTGATGTATGTTGTTAGTTTGATCTCTAGATTTATGGAGTCTCCCAAAGAATATCACTGGAAATTTGGTAAAATAATTCTGAGATATGTTGTAGGCACAGTTGGTTATGGACTTTGGTACTCTCATTCACGATACAATACTCTTACAGGGTACACTAATAGTGATTTTTCAGGTAGTATTGATGATAAGAAAATCACATCTGGTTATTCTTTCCATTTGGGTACCTATATGATTTCACGGGCCTCTCAAAACAACCCATTGTTGTCATGTCTTCTATAGAAGCAGAATATGTAGCAGCAACTACTGAAACATGCCACACAATTGGGATGAGAATACCTTTGAAGGATATGGGACACACATAAAAAGAACCAAGTCCTATTTTTTGTGACAATAGTTCTACAATAACATTGTCTAAGCATAATGTCTTTCACAGAAAGAGTAAACATATTGGCACACACTATCATTTCATTCATGAGTTATTCAATAATGCAGAGATCACTTTTCTATTTTGTGGCTCTAAGGAGCAATTAGCTAACATGTTTACCAAACCATTGGGAACACTTGCATTTGAGTTTCAAAGGAATCACTTAGGCATTGATAATGCTGAGAATATTGTCATAGTTGAGATTGAGGGAGTGTGTTAAGAATTGTAATCTCACTGGTCATTAGTGCATTAATTAGTGGTTGAATAATTAGTTGGTTAGTTTGACTAGGACACTTTGATGTCTCGTAGTTTTGTGCAGTTTAATAACCTCTGAGTGGGAAATGGAGGTCACCAACGTACATCAAATTTTATTGTAGAAACATAAAGCAGATACATATAACATTCAACACTTCTTTCGTTCATAAAAGGAATAGGATACAAGATGAATTTCATACCCGGATAATCAACGGTTGATCCAGGCTTTTGAAATCCAATCTTCTCGATCCACTGCTACACTGCTCTAATTGATGAACCTGCAAACAAACAGACTACCTTTCTCAAAGCAATTTGGATAAATAAAGATAAATAATTGAAATTGAAACTCATATATTGATTCATATGACAGATTCAAACATCAAGTTTATACAAAGACAAGTGCTATTGGAAGGGAAATATCTTATTTTATTTGCATTAATAACATCTAGCTATACCTGTCCTGCAACTAGAACCATTGTAACCATACCCTAGGATCTCGCTCCTCTCTCTTCAGTAAGTATTCCTCCAACATTTATTTATCCAAAGTTTTTCCCCTTCTCCCAAGCCCCTCCCCTTGTATTTATGGAAAGGCTAGGAGGGTAGGTTCGAAAGGAATTTGGATTGAGAAGTTAAGGTAGTTTGAATAACTTCCCTAACTAATCCATAATTTGTGTTTTTATATATATTTTTCAATATTTTCAAAGATACCCACGAGTATGCCTTTGGACAACTAGGGAGTGAATCATGGCTATTATGTCTTGCAACTAGCGGGTGCAACATTTCAAATGATACCCACAGGTTGTCTACAGAAACACCTGCAATTAACCTGTGTGTTAGCTTATATAAAAGTCACAGTTATGCTTCAAAATAGTTACAAAAAATATGTTTATTGAGGAAAGGATTGCAAAGTTCAGATCCAAATAATCTAAGGTCAAGTAATCTCTTCCATCCATAGTGTCCTTTGGTGTGACCTACAGGGAAATGTGATAACATATGGAGAAGTGCTAATTTGAATGATAATAGATGCCCCCTAATGTACGAGGTCATAGGGAAAGGATGGTCGAAATGCATTACAATCCATGAAGAGGAGGAGAAAAGAGACCACAAGATGAGATCACAAACAGTACCTGAAGCATAAACAAGGTCAACGAGCAGTTACAATCTTGATATCATGAGATGTTCAGAATGGTAGAACATGATCTCCAATACATAACATAAAGATGTACATATCATGGCCACTGAAAGAAAAGCATGGATTCATGTCAAAATACTGGATAATAGCCATAACACTCAAGTGGATTTATGTCTCATCAAGAGCCAAAAAATGGGTGTGGCTCAGTCTTATGTAGCTTTGGCAATAACCAAATATGATGATGCTATTATAGGCCCAATGTCTTCATCCAAATCGTCTCAAGGTACGAATCCTATCCATGCTAATAAGTGAGTTGATTTAGAACATGGGGGACACCATTTGATTACCATCCAATGATGGAAACCGTTAACAAATGCAAGGACACCCACCAATAATGAAAATGGGGCCCAAGGTACCTAGTACATTCTAACAAGTGTGAATAAGGGGTCTTGAATTCAAACACCTGAAGAGTCCATTGAGTAGGAGACATTGATGTATTCCCACTACTCAATAGCGAGGGAAATTTCCATTGATGACTGCAATCCCCAAGGTACTACCAAAAACTCTAAACTTCATTCCCAGAGCAAGATGAGTTGAAGTCGATGGGAAGAAGTCTATTGGAAGGGAGGCACTAACGCATCCTCCATCATCCAACATGAGAGACAATCAAAGTTTGATATTATCTAGAGTAGGAATGAGTACATGATGAAACATACTGATACCAAGGAATGGCCGACACATGAGGTCAAGGAAACTACAGAATGGCTGAGACAGGTTGTATCCTTGAACAGTGAGCACGGCACAAAAATGACTTAGGCAGCTTTGAACATAAAGGGACAATGATATAAATATTTATAAACATAAAGAATTAGAATAAAAATATTTAAATTATATAACATATATAAATGTTATATTAATTTTAACATTAAAATTTTGAATTAATATCAATATTTTTTGAATATTTATCAAATAAATAAATATTAATTTTTTAAAATTACTGATTTATTGTTTAATCATTATTATAACTTAAATATTTATATACATGAATAATCAATTGAAACAATTCATATGATATGTTTATTAATATTTTCCTAGTTACCTCTATATCGCCCCCTTCTTTATCCATCAACTTTTCTTCCAACCCAGTCTCCCACCTCCCCACACCCTCTATTCTCTCCTCCTCCTTTTCCTATCCCTCCTCTCCCTCCACTCCTCCCTTACCCACTTTATCATGCACCCATCCTTGGCACAAAATTTGAACCTACCTATTGAACTTAATCATAGAAGCATTCATGCACCCAAATAGTCCATATGAGGCAATTAATGACAATGATCATTACCAAAATGAACCCACTGATGATGTTATCAAAGCATATAAACCTAATAAATTAAGATGACTTTTCTTTAAAAATGTCAACAATAATTAAAATAGGGAGTAAGTATCATGAAGTTATCAGAGTAAATAAATTTTGACCGTGAATACATTCTAAAAGGTGGAGACAACCTCAGTTGGAGTTCACATGCGAAACTTGTGGATCCCACAAGTTGACTTATCTTGTTAAACAGCATGGTATTGACTGGATGCCACATTACTTTCCATTAACCACTATATAATTATAAGAACATTATAGAGAGTCCAAAACCCTAACATTAATTGGGGGTTGAGGCTACGACCATCTTCATTGCCGGCTGAATGTTACCATAACCGTTGGTCGGTTTGCGGGGACCGCAGAAGCCCCTCATTTATTTGGAAATGGATCTAAAGGGCATTCTCCAATAGAATTAGTGTTTGTTGACTTTTCAGCGGCAATAGGGAATTTCAGCGAAGGCCATTGCATTCTAGGTTGGATCTTGACAACCCAAGGCTCGACACCTCCTCGATATCTCGCGTCTCCCTTCATTTGCCAAATGTAGGAGTTGGGGATTCATAGCTGGAATTATAGTGGTCGTTCTGATTCTTTTTCAACAGACAAAAGAATCAAGGGAAAAGCACACTGTGCAGTTATAAAGATTAACTATATAGTAGATGAATATTTTATTTTTCTATCCTTTAGAACTTCTCTTCTCCTAGCATATACTTTGCGAAGTAATCTTCTAACTTTTACTTCAAAAATTAACTGTGCATTTCAACTTTTTACTGTGCAATTGAACTTCGCATAAATGCGCAGTTCTTTAACTTCGCGAACTTGAATTCGTAGACTTCTCAATTACTTCGGAAATCCTTTTTACTACGCGTTACTCTTAACTTTGTGGATCTCTTAAACAAACTTTATATTGAAATATTTCTTGTTAGGACATAAGAACCAAAAAATTTACTATGAAACTTATGTGCAGTTACTCCTTGGTAAAATAGAACTTTCACCATGGTGAACTATTTGGAAATCTTGATTTCTTTTACACACAGTAAATGTAAACAACATTCACTCAAGTAAATATGGATAAGATGTGCCACATGCAATATTCAACATTCTTGAGAATAAAACATAAAACCATAGACTTATATATACTACCATAGTAAACTACGCAACTTTCCTTAATACATGGAGATGAGATTTACTTTGATTTCTCACTTTTTACAGAGCTTGGGCTCTTCATACACTTCACGGGATGAGCTTGTCGTCCTTTCACTCTTCTTACACATCTCTCTCGAATATTCAATTAACTTCTTCTATATATAGGAATTGCATAACCACCGACTTAAGATTACTTCAACTTGAAGCTACTCTAATACATTCAATATTGTAATAAATTTCTACCAAAGAATTCTTGATATGCTGAATACTAACTTGACGTGCACCAGATTGGCTACAAACTGACTGACTGTCTGACACTGCAGATTGACAGGGTGACTAACAGAGCCGACGCAGTTAGATACGCGATCAACTCATAAATACATATTTCCAAGACTCCCCCTTAATTATGAGTGGATGGGGATCATTAAGAAAAAGTAAAATTTTACAAAATATTTCAGCATTGAAACATGCTATGTGTATGACGAAGTTCACTGCGCAGAACTTGTCACTCCCAAACAACTTCGCAGAAATTGGAATGTGTCCCTTGCCAAAGGTTTTGTAAATATGTCTACTAGCTGATCATCATACCTGCAAAATTTTAAACATATTTCTTTGTTGTTTATCCATTCTCTGATAAAATGATACCTTGTGTAGATGTGCTTGGTTCTCTTGTGGAACACATGATTCTTTAACAGTGTGATAGTTGAGTTGTTGTTGCAGTAGATGATTGTGGGTTCTTGCTGGTTCTGCAATAGATCACTTAACATCCTCCGCATCCAAATGGCTTGACATGCAATGCTTATAACTGTGTCATACTCTGCTTCTGCTGAAGAAAGAGTTATTATGGGTTGTTTCTTTGAATCCCATGATACAACACCTGTTCCTACATGAAATGTATTCCCAGATCTTCTTTTTCTGTCATCTATGCTACCTCCATTGTCACTGTCAGTGTATCAAATGAGTTTGAAATTTTCCAAGGTTGAATGCAAAATACCAAAGTCTTTTGTTCCACTTACATACCTCAGAATTCTCTTACCTGCTTGCCAATGAGATTCTTTTGGTGACTCCATGAATCTTGAGATTAAGATGACTCCATACATGATGTCTGGCCTTGTCACTGTAAGATACATAAGGCTTCCAACAAGCCTTTTAAACAGCATAGGATCTACATTGGATCCATCATCATCCTTGCTCAATTTCAAACCTGTTATCACTCATGTTGGATATGTCTTGCAATTTTACATATTAAATATGTTTAAGACATCACTTGAATACTTTAACTAAGATATAAATATACCATTTTCAGTCTATTGGAATTCAATGCCCAAGAAATACTTCGTAAGCCCCAAATTAATCATTTCAAATTCACTTTCCATGACTGATCTAAAATCCTCTATGCCAAAATCACCAGTAAATATTAAATCATCTACATACAAGCATACAATTAGCTTATTACCTTGTTGGTTGATTTTTGTGTACAGTGTTGGCTCACATCCACTTCTGTGAAATCCACTATGAATGAGGTAAGAGTCAATGCGACTGTACCAAGCTCTAGGAGCTTGATTCAAACCATAGAGTGCCTTTTTCATCTTGTAAAATTTGTGTCCTTTTCCTAGGACTTCATAGCCTTGTGGTTTTTCCACATGTAATTCCTCCTCCAAATAAACATTTAAAATGCATACTTTAAATCCATTTGGTAAAGAGGCCATTTCTTATGCGCTGCGATGGCCAAAACTGTTCCGATAGTGTCCATTCGTGCTACAGGTGCAAAGGTTTCATTGAAGTCTATGCCAAGCTGTTGTGTGAATCCTCTTTCTACCAATATTTCCTTGTAATTTTGGAAATTTCCATCAGCATATTGCTTGGTCTTATAAATCCATTTCACTCTTATCACATCCTTGTCCTTAGGAACATCAACTAATTCCCATGCTTGATTCTTCTTAATGCATTCTATTTCTTCATCCATGGCTTGTGCCCAGACTTTATCTTCAACAAGTTCTTCAAATGTTAGAGGATCATTAACTTGAGAAAATAATGCAAAAATGGAGAATGAATTAGGCATACCAGTCTCATATATCTCACGCAGACTTCTTGTGTTTGGTGGAGTTATTGGTGTCGAACTGCGCAAACTGCTTGATGGAGTTTTCTGTGCACTTGGTGTCCTTATCAGAGTTACTTGAACTATGACTTGTGTCGGAGTTCCTTGTGCTGAAACATGTTGCGCTGTTCTGAGAGTAGATGGAACTGCAACATTCTGATTCACATGCGGAGTCTCAACCACATCTTCTGCGATGTCATCATGTGACACGATTTTAACATTCTTTTCAATGGTTCCATCCCATGCTTGATTCTCTACAAACTGAACATCTCGACTGATTATATCTTTTCTTGCAACAAGATCATATAACTTGTATGCTTTTGTGTCTTCAGAATACCCAATAAAAATGCATTTCTCTCCTTTATTTTCTAATTTCCTTCTTAGCTGATCTCGCGAGGATGGCGTCTCTCCTCCTCAGATCAGTTTATTTGTGGTGGATTTGATCTTAAGACTATTGCAAATTGGAGCCACCATATCTACTACAATCATGATGGGAACCAACAAGAAAACAAAGATTATTCCCGTCGGTCTTGGTCTCGGCGGCATGCCGATCCTTGCCCCTCTATCGGCCAAATATCACTACTCTCCTTCCTTCATGTATGTTGGGAAATATTGATGATGATGATGAAAACAATTTAGTATCTAGGATGTATTGTGGATTAGTATGGTGTGCATGTGGATCTAGTAAAGATACAAGTCAATAAAAAATGATAAACCCCAACAACTCTCACAAATTTCCACTGTTTCTTGGGCCTTGACAACTTCTATGGTGGGACTAGACACAAGTTCATTTGGTCCTAGTGACAATGGAAACATTCAAGGATATGATAAACATCACCTTTGATTGACACTGATACTCACCCTATTAGACCTACAACGACCTTTTCAGATTGATACAAATGATTTTTATTATGTTGTTAGTGTAATTGTCACTCATTATGGACATCCTGTGGCCTATAACAATGAGACACTCTCTAATGCAGTTCGTAGGTACCCTACCCATTACAAGGATATGTATTCCAATGGAAACATTATATCATAGGGAAGGAGATGATCAGGGCCACATTGAACAGAATCCCCTATAGTTAATGTAGACACAAGAAGAGTTACAGAATGACCACCATCAAAGTGATCCACATACCTGCAATAATCCACCTAAACATCAAGTACATGAAGGGAAACTTCTTGACCAAGAGAAGTGGCTCACCAGGAGTTAGATTGAACATAATTTTCTCCATATGATGGAGAAAATTGAAGTAATGGGGATAATTTCTCCCTAAGGGGGGACAACTGATCCATGCAATTTTACTTTAGTTTTTATGTCCCAAACTTCTCATGTTTTTTCATGCATTTCCCTTGAATTTTTGGCAATGAATGTAATCCACCCAATCATTGACACATATGTGATCACCTTTCCTTCCAAACTCATATATCATGATTTAACATATTTGATGGTCCAATAAATTCCCTAAGAAAAAATTACATGCCTATGAAAATTTTTTGTATCAACTATCCTCCTCAATGCCCACATCCCTTTTGGCACATAATTTCTTAGGGTGGGAGCACAAAGTTGGTCACACTTTTCAGTGCCACTTTAGAAATCGAAAACGCATTTCCGAAATGGAAATCCATAACGCATATGCGTTACTGTGGCTAGGTTTGGAAAAACCCAAGCCCAAAACTGAGTGTAAGCTTAGTTAGCCTATATCGCATATGCGATATATCGCACTTGCATTATGTAAGATTTGCAAGTCGGAAATGCAATATATCGCACTTGCGATATATCGCAAGTGTGATTTGTAATACAAAAATTGTGTTACAACATCTACAAATTGTTTCATCAGAAGACTTGGTTTCAGTTAGAGTGCACTCTTAAGGAATTCCTTGTGACTTAGTAGGTTCAAGCATTGACTAAACTTATGTTTTCAAGCATTCATGGAGGTTATAGTGGTAGTGGAATGGAACCTGTGTCATTTGAGTATGAGAAAGACCAAGTTGTTGATTGAGCCAGATTAAAAAAGAAATTACAACATTTATGTGATATTTTTTAGGTTATTTTAATTACTAAGTTCATTTATATAATGGAAAGAAAGGCCTTTCTTTAATTTAATTAGAGGATGTGGATGGAGATATCTCCATTTGACACCGAATTTTGATCTAAATTTTTTTGTAATTTAGTTAGTGCACAACAACTCAAAGCTCTAGGTTGATGTAAGAATTTTTATTTATGATGAGAAGTAGTACATTCTCCCAAATAGGGAAACTCAAATTAGGAAAAAGGTTTTACATAATCAGTCTCATCAAGGTTGATGTAAGAATTTGTATTTCTGATGAGAAGTAGTACATTCTCCCAAATAGGGAAACTCAAATTAGGAAAAAGGTTTTACATAATCAGTCTTATCTTAATAATATAAAGACATCGGTTTGCGCACGAAGTTGAGGGACCCTTTAGGTGCAATTCTGCACCTAAATATGCATGTTTTTCACCACTCTCTACAGCATGACATACATGACCATTATTGGCGAAATTTTAGGCATAGATAGAATTTTTTATGCAGATTCCAAATATGTAATTTCAAAAAAAAAAATTTGAGATTTTCCATTTATTTCCTAATTTTCTTGTTTCATCACTCTGTTGGTCAAAAAACATACTCTTAGTGTTTATTCCGTAAATTTTTCATTTCACAACCATTTAAAAAAAAATGTATGCTGTACTAGAAGACACCGACCTCTACATGCTATAAAAAATCCAAGTCGAAATAACTGCATTAAGACCTTCAAAGGCTGCACCCATATTTGACGTATTGCTCTCGAGGTTTGATCACTTACATAATTCAAAAAAACTAAAAATTAAACATTTAATTTTGGAAAAATAGCGCTGCACTAGTGCTACAGGTTTTATACATGTCTACCAATTTTTGTAGCCTGAAACCGTCATTTAGGCATTGAAAGGCTGCACCCACAAAAACATATACCTTATCATTTACCAAAAAAATAAAAAGTGACTATTAGAAAAGATGAAATTTGACATAGTTATGTAAATTTTCAATACTTAAAACCAATTTCCTACATTTCATCTTTTTTAATCGATGGAAGATATCTTTTGTAAGATTGTCAAAAAAACCAAGTAAGTTTAGGGTGCCTGATTTTTCATTTTTTTATTGCATCAAACACGCCAAAAGTGACCCTCAATAGCTTGCACATGCCCACTATGCATAGTATAAAGTAACATAGAAAAAGTGAAAATGATTTTAAGAATTAAAATAAATAATAATTTCTTAAACTGAAATGTTAGATTTTATATTAAATACAATATGCTACAACATATGTTTCATTATATGCATGGGAATCATCATGAAGGGATTGATGTGTTGTTTCCCAACTGTAACCATGATCAAGGCCATGTGACCTTTCCACAAGGCATTAAAAAACATTTAATGTTGTCAATATCTAAACCTTATGTCAAAGACACCCTAGTGGGAGCTTGCAATGCTATAGATAATCCTCTACATTTTAGGTGTTATTCATGGTGCTTGAGATGAATAATCCGCCATTAAGGTTTAACCCCCTTTATTTCCCAGTCACCATATTTTTTCCTTAAGGTCCATTTGAATTTCTCAAAACCTACACATGGCCTTTGTATCCTACTAGGATGAAGAAAAGTGGTTGTGGCCTAGAGAATCATTCTCGGTCTTCTTCTCATACCTACTCATTTTAGAGATCAAGACCTATTCCAATCAGACCCCTCGACCACAAAGTGTTTGAGAAATTCTCACATGTTTTCTTAATGTTTTTGTTGATACTTTGGGTCACTTTGTGAAATCTTGTAACAAGGATATGGTGCACATTAATAATGAGCATGCATTTTTTGTTAAATGTAATTGAAAATTCAAGAAGCATAATCTTAGTTCTTACATTTATATGAGAGATTAAATGGCTTGTTCTATGATTTTACTTTATTTTATTGCTCTACTATATTGATTTTTATTTTGTTTAATATATTTCTCGACATATTATCATCCTAAATGTGAGTCGAAATTGTCCAAATAATAACTATTGGCATGGCTACGGTGGGAATAATGACATAAAAATATCACAAGTGAGGACGAACACTGAGATGGAATAGACCTGCTAATATACCCAATATACCCGCTGCAATATGATGAGAAGCTATTCCTCCCGGAACAGGTGGGACTAATGAAATAAAAATATCACAAGTGATATATCGCATATGTGATATTGCGCACATGCATTTCTTAAGAGTTAGAAATCACAAGTGCGATATATCGCACTTGCGATTTGTAATACCAAGAAAATAAAATAAAAAAGTGGCCCGTGGCCTCATTTTCACATACACAGTCAAGGTTGGTGATAAAACGCATTGTCGATTTGAGTTTGAGAGAAGGAGGAGGCAAATTAGGAAGAGCCTATTCCCAATTGGGATACAATGGAAGGTAGGTGGCCCTTTCCTTCCAAATTCCTTTCAATTTTTGTTCGTCTATTTTTCAATTTAATATTTTTTTTTTTTTTTAAACCAATTTAATAAAATTTTCTACATATTAAACCAAACAATGAAATTCATTAATTGAATTTTGAATTTGTTGTTGTAATATTAATAGAGGACACAAACCCAAACCCAAATCCCGACACAAACCCAAACACCGAGGAGGAATAGGACCAGAATACAGAGATTCTGGTTCGTTTGGGTGCATTGGGGCGCCTTAGCTCACTGTTTAGAGGGGGGACCATTTAAGACAATCATTAGCTGAGGCATTAGATACCATAACTAACACAACTTGCAATGCCTAGGGAGAACTGTACAACATTAGATCATATAGAGATTCCCAGAGGCAATACTATTCCACTGGGTTGAGATACAAAGACGTCAAAAAACTAAAGATAACAAAAGACCAATTGTTTTCATTATTCCAGGACCCTAGCACCAGTCGACCAAACATTTCCATAGACTGGTGCGTGGAACCAAATATTAAAGCCAATTGGATGGATCGCTGGTACATGGTCTTCAATGAAGACCCTCACGGGAATAGAGAAATCCCATTTTATTTCCTTAGGAAGCTGTATGCAGAATTTATCTTGGGAAACATGTGGACTATTTTGACACTCTAGAGTTTGAGGTTGTAGGTCATGGGATACCCCAAGATAGGGAAGGGGATAGGACTGATCCTAACTGTGTGCGACGCCCTCCACGCACACCAAACCCCCCTTGTGTATATCCTCAACCAGGTCTCATTATTGATGATACGCAGAAGGCCTTATTCCATTTGGCAGATACATTGCTTCGACATGGGACTGTTGTTGAAGGAAATGTAGGCCAAGGGGCTGGAACTACTGTTGGAGGCAATGTAGGCCAAGGGGTTGGCACTTTTGAGGCTAGCCCATCTGGTGTTGGACCATCACACACTAAGGATCCAATTACTAGGTCTCTAGACCCTACCAGAGCTACATATCGCACTAGAGATGCAGAGGGTTCAGAGCGTCATGTTATTCCACACCCTTGCACAACGTGTCGCAGCATATGCTACGGGCCTGCTTCAGATTTTGAGGGCGATGGATTACTCCAATATGTAAGTAAAACTGATTCTTTAAATAGTATATTTTGTTTTATATCATAGATTTCAATTGTTTCGTAAATTATTTCTATTTAATTATTTCACAATTTACGTGATTAAATATACAGTTGGTGTCCAATGACACCCCAGATTCGCATAATCCAGCCATTAATGTTGATGAGCTTGATGAAGCGGTCAATGTTGCATATGATTTTGGTTCTTCACCATTAGCTGTAAGAACTTTACTTGTTAATTTGTCATCATGATTTACATATTTATAGTAGAGATTGCAACATTCAACGCCTTAATCTGGATATGTAATATGTTTTATGCAGGGTGGGAAAGATGAGCTTGTGGAATCCCAGGAAGGTCCCCCACATGTAGAGGTAGATTCCCAAACACAGGTACATTCTTTTAGTTATGATTTTATTTAGGCTTTTAATGATTCAACATGTACATGCTTTTAATGATTAGAAATTTTCTAATTGTATCTTTATGTTTTGTTACGTAGCATGATTACTATTTCCAATGAGTGGCCTTGTTTATGGATGCATATGCCCATCCATTTAGGCTAATGTCAGTTATTGCACCCACTATTGACCCACTTCCTCACCTTTCCCAGGTATATATATGTAGTATAGTTTAATTTGTATGTATGCACGTATGTCTCGCTTTCTTTGAAAAAGTCATTGTCCATCATGTAGTACATATATGTCTCGTTTTCTTTGTATTTATTGATATTGACATATATGTTACTTTATGTAGGCATCTACTGAGCTAGTGGTGCCTGAAGAGCACTAAATCGATGGTTTTGGTGACCCACATCTGCCCCCCCTTGGTATGTGTATGTCTCGCTTTCTTTGAAAAAGTCATTGTCCGTACATGTAGTATATTTCTTGTTTTCTTTGTATTTGCTGACATTGACATATGTTACTTTATGCAGGCATCTACTGAGCTACTGGTGACTGAAGAGCACCCAACCGAGGTTGTTGGTGACCCACCTCTGCCCCCCAGGTACGTGTATGTCTCGCTTTCTTTGAAAAAGTCATTGTCCGTCCATTTAGTATATTTCATGTTTTCTTTGTATTTACTGGCATTGACATATGTTACTTTATTTAGGAATCTACTAAGCTAGTGGTGCCTGAAGAGAACCCAACCAAGGTTGTTGGTAACCCACCTCTGCCCCCCCCCCCCCCCCCAAGTACGTGTATGTCTTGCTTTCTTTGAAAAATTCATTGTTCGTCCATGTAGTATATATGTCTCGTTTTCTTTTTATTTGTTGACATTGACATATGTTACTCTATGCAAGCATCTACTGAGATAGTGGTGCCTAAAGAGCACCCAATTGGGGCCACTGATGGCCCTCCACGCCCCCCCACCCACGTACATGTAGTTTCACTGCCGAGGACTTACACACGCATGGTAAGTAAAAATGTTATATTTGATTGGAATTTGAACAAATGTACATAGAGTTGTATTTATTTTTATAGCTTGGTAAACTAACTTACAAATTTTGGTTTGTGTGCAGTCTCCGCAATTGAGAATGGATCCTCCTATGGAGCGTTGGGGAGCACCATCGAGCAGTCGAAAAAGAAAGATATACTTCTCATTAGCCACTGACATTGGCAATGAAAATGGGGATAAATAGAATTCATGTGTAGGGGGGGGTAAATAGAAACCATGTATAGGGGGAATACATACATGTACCGTTTTGTTTGTATGTACACACAGATGTACAGTATGATCCAATATTTTGTATTATGGCCATGGCATGCCATTTTTGAAAACATTATATGTACATATAATATAAAGCAATGTTCATATTTACCTATAAGGTTGACTTGATATCAGAACATGATGTGCATTATATGCCTTGCAGATATATGCTTCACTATGTTTTTAGGTTTATGGCTCTGTGTTTCTTTGATGTTCTTGTTGCATTAAATGTTTAAAAAATTAAAAAAAACGCGTCCCAAGAAAGACTTGAAAATTAAAAGAGATAAATTATGAAATGGTTAGTTACAAAGAAATATTGTAACCAATAAATTATTAAAATAAAGCAACAAACCAAGTTTCCATCCAAGTACATGGCTTCTTTGGAGAGCACAGTAACATTTCACGAAGCACATGATCAATGATATTTCCACACTCAAGAAAGCAACAAACCAAGGTGTGAGCTCAATCAACAAACCACTAAAATAAGAGCATGACCATTTTTTTAAGTTAACTTGAAACGTTTTTAGAACTACAATTTCCTCTTAACTTTTAACAAAATGAAAACTTTATGAGCAAGTATGTAGTTTATTTTTAAAGCAATATTTTCATCAAGTGAGAACCATGAATGTAAAATCATCTTCGAGATTATGTACCTTGAATGTGCACAATGTAAAAGCATTTTCAATATTATCATGTGAGAACCATGAATGTGCACAATGAAAATTTAGTGATTATGTACCTTGCACATGTAATTTCTAGAATTAACCAAGAGTTTGTAAATCACTTGGTTAGGGTGAATATGCTTTATTAAAACAAGAGATTAATGCCCAATGAATTAGCCAATAAATTACCACTCATAGATCTTATGAAAAACTTATGAAAACCCCTATACCTTATTCCAAAAAATACCCCCAAAAGAATACACATTTGTAGGAGCCAACGGCATGCAATCTTGTTGCTCAGTTTGCTTTTTCGCTCCTGGATCGAAAGTCACCGAGTGTCCTTGAACGACATTTTCATGCGACTTGCAACTCGACATAACTCAGCAACCGGAGGTCGGATCGATGAACCGTCGACTCCATTGGTCTCCTGGCATGCGATTACCTCTAGGTAGCCCTCTCCCTCATGTTTTCATGGCCCAGTGACTTCTTTGTGCACTCATTTCGTAAACTAGGGTTTTGCTCAGTTTCCATCAATGCAATCTCGCATTGGTGGGTCAACTTCGCAAAACCATCCACCGAGCCAGTGTTGGTATTCGTCCCACATCGGCATTTCCCATACACACTTGCAGGAGTGAAGGGCACGCAATCTTGCTGCTCCGTTTGCTTTTTCGCTCCCGGACCAAAAGTGACCAAGTGTCCATGAACGACATTTTCATGGGACTTTCAACTCGACATAACCCAGAAACTAGAGGTCGGATTGACGAACCATCAACTCCATTGGTCTCCTGGCATGTGATTATCTCTAGGTATCCCTCTCCCTCATGTTTTCATGGCCCAGTGAGTTCATTGTGCATTCATTTCGTAAACTAGGGTTTTGCTCAGTTTCCTTCAACGCAATCTTGCATTGGTGGGTCAACTCTGCAAAACCCTACACCGAGATAGTGTTGGTAGTGTTCCCATGTCAGCATTTCCCATACACACTTGCAAGAGCCAATGGCATGCAATCTTGCTGCTCCATTTGCTTTTTCGCTCCCGGACCAAAAGTCACCAAGTGACCCGGAACGACATTTTCATGAGACTTGCAACTCGACATAACTCGGCAATCGCAGGTCGGATCGATGAACCCTCAACTCCGTTGGTCTCCTGGAATGCAATTGCCTCTATGTAGCCCTCTCCCTCATTTTTTCATGACCCAGTTACATCTTTGTGCATTCATTTCGTAAACTAGGGTTTTGCTCAGTTTCCTTCAATGCAATCTCGCATTGGTGGGTCAAATCCACAAAACCCTCCACCGAGCCAGTATTGGTAGTGTTCCCACGTCAGCATTTCCCATACACTCTTGCAGTAGTCAATGACACGCATATTGTTCCTTCAATGAAACTCTTGCATTGGTTGTTTCAACAACTGCACATGGGTCTTCTTCAATTGACTTAATCATTCGTTGTATATCAAACTCTACATATACTACATTTGAACATGTTGCAGCATTAAGAACACACTATGTGTCTAGAGATCACGGGCTATATTATTATTGTACTAAAGTATAAGCCAACAACCATATGCCTAAGCTACACTTACAAATTGCAAACCAACTAGGGTTTCATGAACTAGACACCGCATAATAAAACTAGGGTTCACAAATTGAGACATGGAACTACAAACTAGGGTTTTATGAACTCTATAGGTTTAGATCATTAGATTGGTCTAGTATCATTTAAGTAGAAACCAAAAGGACATATACCTAGGCAATGCACATACATGAAACAAAATGAATAGGGTTCAACATGGATCACAAGTGGAAGTTCACATGCATGCATGACTTAGAAGTAGAAACACATGTACATGAATTACAAGCAAAAACAACTAAGGTTTAATGAATTATAAGAAATCCATGAGTATAGAGAACAGAGGCTATGTTATTTTCATTAAAGTAGACGCCAATAGCCGATATACCTAGGATACACTTAAAAATTGAAAACCAACTAGGGTTTGATGAACTACAAATTGCATACTATAACTAGGGTTCACAAGTTTAGAGATAGAACTACAAACTAGGGTTTTATGAACAAATTACGTTTATATCATAAGATTGGTTATTCTCATTCACGTAAAAACCAATAGACCATATACCTATTCTATGTACTTAAATTCAACAAACCAACTAGGGCTGAACATTGATCATAGTTGGAAGTTCACATACTTGCATGACTTAGAAGTAGAAACACACATGTACATGAATTATAAGAAAAACTAACTAGGGATTCATGAATTACAAAAATATGAAGTCCCAAAATTATAACTATCAAAACAAGATTTTAATTCAAGCTTTCAAGGACATAAAGATTTGTAATGTCTTTGTTTTGATAATATCTTCTATATCTCTGTTAAACTTATACTTGTTTCCAGCCAAGTAATGAAACGTTATGCAATCCAAATATATTCCCAATCGATGCCAAGTGATAATAAAAGTCACATATTTATGGAAAACAAGCTATGGAGGAAAAACCAAGTTTCTCTTACAATTTCCAAAGTCAAATTTTACTTGCATACCACTGTAAAAATCAACATCATTAAAGCTGGAAATTACTTATGTTTGACAGTCCTTAAAATGTTATTGTAGCATGTTTTGGATGGCCAAGTTGTTGAAGACTTTAGGGAAGTTAGGATAGGGACTTTAGGGAGTGAAATGATGTGAAGTAGGGTTGCAATAAAGGGTTAGGACAGTCCAAAAAATTGGCAGTCCTATAGGTGTCCATGCAGTAAAAGATGGCAATAAATACCTTTCTTTGAGAGTCTAGGAAGCCTAGATGAAGGGGGTATGTCCTAGATTCAGTTTTGGAAAGTTTAGGGTGTCAAAATAGGAACTTAGGGCTACCCAAAAGGGAATTTACAGTCAGTAAAAGAGGTAGTCCTATAGGTTGTTTAGACACAAAAAAAAATTGGCAACTAGTGCCTTACCTTGAAGGATTATGATACTAGGGATGTAAGTCTATGTATCTAGGATATGTTAGAAGCCTAAGGAGTGGGAAATACAGGTTAGTTAGGCCTTCAAAATAGTTGAGGTCTACGTTTATTTTAGGAGCAGCAGTAGGTTAGTTAAGGTTTATTGATCATTCATAATCTTAGGGTTTATTGGTCATATGTAAAAATTGGCATATATTCATAAACTTGACATACAAGAGAAATCTTGGCATATGAAGATGATGATGATGATGAAGAAGAAGATGACAATGATGGAGATGTTGATATGATGATGAAGATGATGATGGTGATGGTGATGATGATGAAGATGTTGATGATTGTTAACACCTAAAAAGTGCTCACTAGCTCATTCCCTTACTCACATGACCCATTTGTCCACTTTTCCACCATCTGAGCCTCTGAAACCAACAAAAGGTCACCAAAAGACCTCAGTACACCCCTTTTTCCATTAAAAAAGATTATTTTTCCAAGAAAATCATAAAAAACCCTCAAAAAGGGTCCAAATTCCCAAAAATATTAAAAAGGGAATTAAAATATTATTTTTATTCAAAAAAGGAAAAAGGAGGGAAAAGTACCTAAACCATGTTGGTCAATACCATTTGGTTTCCACAAAACCACAAATGGTATTTCCCACCACCAAAACCTATAAAAAGGTGGTAGGGGCTCCTCATTTCACATCCTTCCATTATCTCATCCTTATGCTGCTGAAATCTCCCCTGAGCACTTTTAGCCATTGAAGCAACCTTGGAGAAAGAGACCTATTGGAGTTTGGAGCTACTCATCTTGGGAGTTGCTCAACATCAACCTTCACCATTGAAGGTAATATCGCAAGCACTTGCTTGCCCCCCCACTTTTCAATACAAAAAATTATTTCTTATGTTTCTTGTTCTTGATTTTGAAATGTTTACATTATTTGCTTAGATTCTTGTTTAGATCCATGAAAAGTATTGTTTATTTAGTTTATTGTTTTTATTTCTATTGAAACTGCTACTACTAGTTAGTAGGTGCCCATAGCACTAAGCTTGGTTGCAAAACCGAGCCAACAGTTTTTGGCGACTCCGCTTTGGTTTGAACTTTAGATCTCTAGCTTTGCCATTAAATCTTAGTTTTTATGAGTTTTTAACCATTAGATCCATAGATCTGCCATCTTAGACAGCAGATCCATTGCTGTTCTGAGATTTGGCCCCAAAAAACAGCCCTAAATTTTAAATTTTCGAGTTCGTTTCTCGTTTTCCGTGCACGGATTCCGCCTCGCGGCTTTTTGCCAGACAATCGCGCGGTCCATCGCGACTTTTCTGCATTTTTCCGCGCGGTCCATCGCGGCCTTTTTCCAGACAGTCGCGCGGTCCATCGCGACTTTTCTGTGTTTTTCCGCGCTGCACACCGCGGCTTCGCGGCCTTTTTCCGCGCTGTCCATCGCGACTGTGCGCCCAAAACCTGCGCGGTCCATCGCGACTGTGCGGCCAAAACCTGCGCGGTCCATCGCGACTGTGCGTCCAAAACCCGCGCGGTCCATCGCGACTGTTCGGCCAAAACCCGCGCGGCCCATCGCGGCTGTTCGTCCAAAACCCGCGCGGCTGAATTTTTTCATTCGGCCATCCCGATTTTGAAAAATATTTTTTACTGTACTTTCTGCCCATAGCACATTTTTTACAGTATCAAATTCTGCATATTTTCCAGATTTAGAAAATTTTTTTACTATTTAAAAATGCATACATAGAAATCTTTTTAAAAATTTTCAAGAAAGTGAAAGAAAGATTCATTTTGCATTCTTTATCTAGATTCAAATTTTTTCTTGTTTACTTCTTTAGAATCTTGCCCTTAGCAAATTTTATTGACACGAAGAAATCCATTTATTTCTTTTAGAAGTTTATTATTTGTTTTCACAAATCCAAAAAATCCATTATTTTTTGAGTTATTTTTGAAAAAACAAATTAATTTCTTTTTAGTGAAAAAAGTCTTAAATATTTGCTCGTTATTTTTCGAAAAGTCCTTTATTTTTTGAAAAATTTCCCTTAAAGCATTTAATTTTTTCAAGTTCAGTTTATAACACCTCACGTGCACTCACACGATCACTTAATTGAACTAAGACTTAAAACTTACCCTAATTTGAACACACTCTTAACCCCACTTGGGGAACACGAAAAGAATTCTTGTAGCTAGGTAGTATTGGGGGGATAGGTGTTCCAATAACACCCCTCAGTTCATACATCTGAGACATAGAAGTTGTCCAATTAGGGAGCTAAAATCTCTTAGTACTTTTTGGCGCGGTCACAACCGGTTTGTGGGAAGGCCTCTCCCCTAGGAGGGTTGAAGTCGCGAGGATGGTTCCGGAAGCCTGAGTGGGATACCGAAACCCATTCAGTAACCGAAGGGCTACCATTCGCAGTTCTCGGGATATCCCTGTATTGGGATATTGCGATCAAAGGACCAAACGGCAGATTTACCTTTTCTCGACGCGTCATGAACGGAGTATCCTAGTAGCCTGTCTTTTTAGGATTGATTACCCGGTGTCCCTCCCGGTAGGGGGATATCTAGCCGTTGTCTCTACATTCATATTGTCTGACTTGGATTTCATCACCTTGCAGGGGATATCGTCTGTTTGAGTCACAATACTTTTAGATTAGGTGTTTGCATGATCTTTACCACCTTTTGAGTCTAGTTACACTTATTTTTTCTAGGAGCCGCTTGCATGTTGGTATTCTGACCGGTTGTTGCATTCCTCCACTTATTGTAGCACAACTGCTAGAATAAGTGCATTTTTTGAGGATTGATTTTTTGGCCTGTGAGCCTTCTTTTTTCACTCCCCTTTTTGCACCCTTGGTTGCATTAGGGTTTTGAGTCTTTTACATACATATATCACCACCTGATACTTAAAACAAATTTTTACATAAAAAACATATTCTCACCATTGAGAATTCTAGACGTTCTCGTCGTCTACAGGGCGAACTCCCAGAGTTTAGTCCACTTGGCTCTCCACGTCACGGACGCAGAGCATTATCCCTTGATTCGACACATCGTCGATCATCTAGACGGTCATCCGATTCTGACATACCCCACTTCACCTTTGATTTGGAGGTAGAATCCGAAAACCCCACAGAGTTACCACCTACCACAATTATGTCTGGAACACCAGAAGATCCACAATTTACATTAACCATAGGTCAGACATCCGCAGACCTTTCTGCGGGGATACCATCCATGACAACACCCACCCCCTTGGGTATGCCCAATATGGGTAACACTCCACATTCAGGAATGCCTAACACAGGACCACCACCTGTCATGGGCATGCCCAACATGGGGGTCATACCCCCTTCGGTTTCCACAAACCCTATCCCAGGAATCCCTAGTACGATTCCTAACCCAAGTGTAACTCCTGTTGCACTTGGGAATGCTATCCCAGGAATCCCTAGTGCGATTCCTAACCCAAGTGTAACCCATGTTGCACTCGGTAGTGCTATACCAGGAATCCCTAGTGCGATTCCTAACCCAAGTGTAACCCAAGTTGCACTTGGGAGTGCTAACCCATATCAGGCCACACCTTTTGGAGGGCACATACCCTCCATACCTAGCGTACCTATAGGCGCTACTGGACCCCTACACCATACCACAATGGCTAGGCAGGTCCCGGTTCCGGTCACCACATCCGCTAGTTTACCATACATGGCAAGTCTCAACCTGCCAGATTTAGCTAGGCTCACAAATGACCCCATCAGGCATGATCCTGCTTGGCCCCATATGCCCACTAAGCTTCCCTCTGACATCCCTAAATTTGAGGGAAAGGCCGGAGAAGACCCCCAGAACCACATCATGTCTTTCCACTTATGGTGTTCCTCCAACTCCATAGTGGACGACTCTATCCGCCTCCGTTTATTACAGCGCACCTTCACTGGATCTGCAGCCAAATGGTATATCGAGCAACCCCATGGGACGCATTCCTCATTTACCTCCCTTGCCTCGACCTTCCTGCAGTTCTTTCAGCTACCGGTCCGCTATGATGCAGGCGTCGAGATCCTACTGTCTTGCAGACAGAACACAGCCACGCACATCACTGACCATATTCATGATTGGCGTCGGCGCCGAAGCCTATGCAAGATCAAATTAGACGATCGAATCTTTTTAGACTGGTTCCTTAAATCCCTCCTTCCCCTCATTGCGAAGGATGTAGCTTCTGAAAGACCCCAGTCTGAAGAGGAAGCCATCCTTAATGCCCAACAGTTTGACCTTATCTATGCCCAGTCAGGTTACCTATACACCATCATACCTGACGCCCCACGAGGTGACTCTGCACGCGGTGACACACCGGGGGCATCCCATGCCGCTGATGGCATTATTGGCCAAATTACACCGCAAGCAAAACCTTTCAGTATGGTGAGCACCATGCCCGCCCCAGACCTTTCTAGGGCTACATCCAGTTCCGGAGCGACAACTTCTTATGCACCAACAAACCAGACCCATCATGTTCATGGACCCTCTTGTCCACAACATTGTTATGGCCAAGCGCCATCAGCATATGTACCTCCTACATACTATGCTCAACCTACGGTACAAAACCCCATGCAGTTTCCACAACAGCCCATGCATTACCCACAACCGGTTGCACCGGCTAACCTCACACCTCCACCAGCGCAGGGGTACCAACAACCCCAACAGGAAACTGGACCACCTCCAGCTCCACCTGCATACTATCCACCGCAACCTGCTCCCGCACCTGCGGCTCCCCAAAATCCCCCCAATGCTCAAGGGCACGTGTACGCACAACAACATCAGCCCCAATACCAAAACAACCAGCGCAACCAAGGTGCGCAACAGAACCGTGGTAGAGGTCATAACCATGGTAATAACCAACAACATCACCAAGGTCCTCCACCTCCCAATCCTCCGCAAAATAACAATGCTGCTCCTCCCAACCGCAATCCGGATCGGAATCCTAAGCAGCCTAGAAATAATAACCTCAGAACAAACCACCCTTGTTCTATCTGCGGGGTCTATGGTCATTACACGCATTCTTGCCCACATTTGGAGCGAGCTCGACAACTCTGGACTGACGATGCACATCGTCAAGGGCAAGCAGCTCCTCAGCCGCCGCCCAACCCTCCACCACCTCAACATCAACCCTTAGTGCTGCAAAACCCCTTTCCAAACCAGGGTGTAGTTAACACTCAGCCGTTAGCCCCCCCTCAGGGCAACGTGCCACCCCAGCAGATCACTTATGCAGCCCCTGATCAACCCATGTTCGATTCAGGTACTCACCATTTGTTGCTGATGTCGACTGCCGCTGCCAACCTCCAAACCCGTCGGAACCAATATGGCTCCACCTCTGAAGCCCCTCCCACCGACAAAAACACTAACGTTAATCCCACAGATCAAACGTTACGTATACCTCCGGCTCCACTTGATGGCGCTTCCAAAGCACCTCGCTTCCCACTTCGTCGCATCAACAGTAATCCTAATTCTCGCGCTGCGTCGAATTACAACATTGTCGATGACTTAGCCCAGTCTCCTGCAGCCATGTCTGCTTTAGAAGTTTTGAAAAACTGTCCTTCGCAGCGCAAAACTTTGCTCTCTGCCATTGGCGCCATTGACCCCAATGATTCACAGTTGATCGCATTCGATTCAGACCAATCTGAACCCCGCCTGCCTTCCTCTTTAGCATTCCAAGTTTCCGTTTCTGTTCGGAATCTTGTCATCCATCGATGCATTATCGATGAAGGGGCCTCCACATGCGTCATGTCCACATTCGTTTGGCAGAAGTTGGGATCCCCTACTCTCCAGCAGTCCACCACTGCATTACGAGCTTATGACGGCCGTTTGGCTCAACCCCAAGGTCTTTTAGCCAATGTCCCTATCCAGCTGGCGGGTAAAACCGTGCTCATTGACATTGAGGTCATCAATGCCCAACTAGACTATAACCTTTTACTTGGTCGCAGCTACATGTACGCCATGCGGGCTGTTGCCTCATCTGTATTTCGCACCATGCAGTTCCCCCATGAGGGACGCGTGGTCAAGGTCGACCAGCTCACCTATTACGATCCCAAGGCCCCCGCCACACCTGAAAATGTTCTCCCCATGGTTGAACAACCTGTTTGTGGTGCAACTACCTCATTCATTTCCTCGGTAGGACCCGGACTTTACTCCGAGGCGCCGATGACCTCTACATTCCAGGTCATTCCACCACCATCACCGGAGACCCAAGTCGCAAACCTCTGCACTCTTTCACAAACACCCGGTAATCAACCCTCCTTGTTACCCAAACCACCATTGGTCCCTAGTCACATCGGTGTTACACCTATCCACACAATCCCCTTTCTATTTCCTCCTTCGGGTGTAGTAAGCGCCCCGGTTATGGCTACCCTTAGTCTCCCCGGGTTAACATTGGGATTACCCGTGTGGTATATTACGCCTCCTGTTCCTCCACCGACACCAAATGTCATCCTACAACCGGTGCAACCCATTGTTACTTCTACCCAACCACCTCCCAGTATCATGACTCCTTCATCGTCGACGAATCCCCCTCCATTCGTCAGGCCCACTGGGGGCAGAGGCCCACAACCATACACTGCGGTTCCCCCACCCAAGGCAGTTAAACCTCCCCCCGTGTTTCGTGCTCCTCCCAAATGCTCGTTGTGTGATGAGTTAGGCCATCCAACTCATCAGTGTCCACAATTACCTGCATTGCAGGAACACATGCAAATGTTGGACGACGACCCCAACATCCCGGTGGTCAAATTAGATCCAAACCCCATGCCTCGCGATAAATCACTGCGTACCAACCACCCATGTGCGATATGCGGTATTTACGGCCACTACTCCCATCACTGTCTTGACATCCCAGATTACAGAGCAGCTCTCTATGAGATGAATAATTTGGACCTTGAGACGGCGCCCCCAACAATTGAGGAAATTCATCCCCCACCATCTTCCTCCTCGGAAGAAATTAACACCATTTACACGATTTCTACTGGATACCCCTCTGTCCGGTCGACCACTTCCATTGATCCCTTTGACACACAGGTTCAACCCTTTCAAATCGACCAGGAAACCACATGTCCACAACATGGGGGCAGGCCCAAAACCTTGCTTACTCGTCATCATCGTGATCCTCGAAGGAGATACTGGGGGCATCCACCCCACAAAGGGAATCCCCCATCATCATATCATCACTTCAGTATGCCACCACAGCCCACAGCCTCATGGTATAACACCCCGCCAGCAGTTGCTCAATGCCTTATTGATCTCTCTCTGAGACAACATCTGCACCACATTGACACCTCTGAGTTAGGGGGCATAATAGATTACCTCGACCCCAGGATAGGGGGCATGATCCATCATTTTGAACCTTCCCCATCATCTCTATCTCAACACCTCAATGAGCCCATCATTCAAACCAACACACATGTGATCCACAATCACAAACCCCATGCACATAGCATGGGGGCAGGTCATTAACCTTGCTCACTTTTTCATATTCGTGATCTCAACCTTTTTTGAGGTCACGTGTCACTTGTATATTTGAGTTGATACACATAGTGTTCCCCCCCGCGGGTCATCATTTCTCCCCACCACTGCATCATTGGCTTGGTGGGCTCACCTTTATTGGTAGCCATTTTTTAACCTAGTTATTTCCTTTGACCATTCCGGAGTCCTTATGACCTCCGTTTTTCGCACCATTTGCACTGTCGGATTCATATTTCCGTGCCTGTGATGATGCTTGAGATCATTTCTCGCTCTCACCAGGACCAATATCAACATTGTGTCCCGACACCTTGTCGCCCCAGTTTGCGTACCACTTTGGCTGCTCTCCATTTTTGATATATTTGATATCATCGATTTCATTTTTCCGAGCTTGTGATGTTGCTTGAGATCATTTCTCGCTCTCACCTTTAGATTTTTCGGCCATGTTTTCCACGCCCCCTCGTCACCTCTGTTTGCGTGCCACATCGGCCGTTCTCCGTTTTCGACATGCCTTATATCGCCGGATTCAGTTTTCCGCGCTCGTGACGACGCTCGAGATCATTTCTCGCTCTCACCTCTAGATTTTTTGGGCATTTTGCCTTCTGACCCCTTCGTCAACTCGGTTTGCGTGCCACATCGGCCGTTCTCCGTTTTCGATGTGTCTTATATCGCCGGATTCAGTTTTCCGCGCTCTTGATGATGCTAGAGATCATTTCTCGCTCTCACCTTTAGATTTTCCGGGCATTTTTTCCACGCCCCCTCGTCACCTCGGTTTGCGTGCCACATCGTCCGTTCTCCGTTTTCGACAATCCTTATGTCACCGGATCCAGTTTTCCGCACCGATGACGATGCTTGAGACCTTTTCTCGCCCTCATCAATCCATTTTTGTTCGGTATAATTTTATCCCTTTTTCGGGCCGAGCAACCCCTTTTATGAAAAAGGCACTTAGGGAGTTTCTGTTAAGCTCTTTTCTGACTCCTAAAACAATGAAAAGATCGCCGAGCAATCTTGCTTCCTTTCATGCTCGCTAAACGTATCTGAAAGGGCGTCTACCTGGTATAAGTTTACCCCTTTTCCGGACCTCGTAGACTAATTACGAAAAAGGTATACTCTAGTCACATCGGCTAGAAGAGTTCTCCATCCGCATCATTTTATGCTTTTTCGGGCCTTGGAGACTAAACTCACGAAAAAGAACACCAATAGAGTCCACTTACCGCTTTCAGACTCTCTAAACATGATAGCAACCATGAGCATGCGCCGTCCTGGGCTCACAAAATCCACAGGACAGTACCATTTCAGAGCACACTTTTATCCCTTCTTGGATCTCATTAAAACTACGAAGAAGGAAGAAGGGTGCCTCTTGGCGCCACGACAGATCATATCTACTCACATAGCAGCTTCCCCATTCTGGTCGCCTTTGTTCAGAGTATTCTGCAGTACGTCACCCGGAAACTCCCTCGACAGCTACCATCAGCTTCACCCCCCCAGAGTCAGTACATACCCTTCAGTCCCTAAAAGATGATCCCCACACCTACAAGTCAGTTCCCTACGCTGCCAGGTCAACCACGTCATCTTACTCTGAACAAAGGAAGTTTGAGTCTACCCATTTTTGACCCAGTTATTTCCCATCCCCACAAGTATGTCAGTCCAGCAGTACTACATCACTTCAGTTTACACCTCGCGCTCCCAGCAAGGAAACATCATTGCCTTGTTAGTTGTTGGTCTCCCTTTGTCGACGACAACCACATTGATTCCAGAGGATAGACCTAGAGGTCCCTGTGTCTTGGACTCATTACCATTTATGATGAGTGCCTACGAATCATTTCGAGAGGAATCCTCATACCTCTCTGAATGGTTGTTTCTCACATGCTCGACTTCAACACCTTGATCGCATCGTTGAGACTCGCACAGGGTATTGGTCCATTCAGTTATTAGTCGAAGACCCCGGATACCACCTGACTCCTCCACATTTGAGAGTCTACCTATGGATACAACCAGTTACATTTTTTCTATAGATATCCGGGTTGCGTATGGCGACAGTATTCAGATGTACCCCAGTTTTATACTCCCTTGAGTATACAAATACAAATACTTCCCAAAGATGGCTCACAGTCATTGAGTCCATACAGATGTTGGACACCTTCAGTTTCAGCAGTTCAACAGTTATTCCAGTGTATCAGTTATTGAGATCAGCCATCATCATGAGTATATCCCACAATAATGTCCCCTCTGGACCATTATGATGTACTAGTATATTTCTTTATGTATTAGATCCCCCTTCTTGGGACTAATTGTTTTGTATATGTCTTGATACGAGCATGGGAATGCCCGCCTCGTCCTTTATCAGAGATTATACCTCATTCATATTGAGGCCATGTAATATTTTTTGTTTTTGCAGCTTCCAAGGGCCGTGGCTCCAGTCTCCAACCGGTCTCTTCTCTCCCCTAAACCCCAGAAAAAAAGGACAAAAGAACTATGATGTCTATCGGCCATACGATGAGCTCCTGCCCTCACACATCAGGGGGCAATCTGTTAACACCTAAAAAGTGCTCACTAGCTCATTCCCTTACTCACATGACCCATTTGTCCACTTTTCCACCATCTGAGCCTCTGAAACCAACAAAAGGTCACCAAAAGACCTCAGTACACCCCTTTTTCCATTAAAAAAGATTATTTTTCCAAGAAAATCATAAAAAACCCTCAAAAAGGGTCCAAATTCCCAAAAATATTAAAAAGGGAATTAAAATATTATTTTTATTCAAAAAAGGAAAAAGGAGGGAAAAGTACCTAAACCATGTTGGTCAATACCATTTGGTTTCCACAAAACCACAAATGGTATTTCCCACCACCAAAACCTATAAAAAGGTGGTAGGGGCTCCTCATTTCACATCCTTCCATTATCTCATCCTTATGCTGCTGAAATCTCCCCTGAGCACTTTTAGCCATTGAAGCAACCTTGGAGAAAGAGACCTATTGGAGTTTGGAGCTACTCATCTTGGGAGTTGCTCAACATCAACCTTCACCATTGAAGGTAATATCGCAAGCACTTGCTTGCCCCCCCACTTTTCAATACAAAAAATTATTTCTTATGTTTCTTGTTCTTGATTTTGAAATGTTTACATTATTTGCTTAGATTCTTGTTTAGATCCATGAAAAGTATTGTTTATTTAGTTTATTGTTTTTATTTCTATTGAAACTGCTACTACTAGTTAGTAGGTGCCCATAGCACTAAGCTTGGTTGCAAAACCGAGCCAACAATGATGATGATGATGGTGATGAAGATGATGATGATGAAGAAGATGATGATGATGGAGATATTGATGAGGAACCTAGAAGGGACAATGATGATGATGATGGAGATGTTGATGAGGAACCTAGAGATGACTCGAGAGCATGTTATTTTTTTATTTCTTTTTGTTGGTGTCTAAATACACCAGTTGTTCTTGGTGCCTCCAATGTGCCACAGATAGTGTTTGTATCATAGGCACACGAAAGGCTAAACATTAGTACTCTTATAAGAAAATAAAGAGAACCCAATGAAAATGTGCAAACATTATTTATAGATAACTCACCGGAGGTTGTAGGATCGTGTTTATAGTGTCATGTATCCTCTGAATTGTAAATTATGTCTGTGAATGGCATCCAACAATCACAAGTTAGTACATCAGGAATAAACTAAAGGCTAAATAATTGAAATTGTGCTTCAACACGCACTTTAAGGATTAAATTTAACATATCTAACAATCTAGCCACACTAGACAATCTAGTAACACCTGACAATGCAATCACTCGAGTAGGCCATCTGGATCATCTCTGCTACCGATGGTGTCCACCAATCTCTCATGCTCTACATGAGGTAGCAAGTATCGTACATGTGACCTATTTTTGTTCGAAATTGTGCACAACTTGATGTTTATACCAACTACCATGTTGGTGAAGTGGTATACAATAGCTCCTGGTTATAATCCTAATATACATACCCACCCTTCCTTTTCTGTTGTGCTACTAGTGTCAAGTACTCCCCTTTTATAACCATTGAGCTAGTTGGGAATTCCATATTTTCATCATCTGTAACAGGTTCGAGAATGGTTTTTTTCCCCTCTAAGCAATGTGCCAACCAATAGTAAGAACCCAATTCATTATTTTTTGGGGAAACCACTGTATATATCTGACCTGTGAAAGGAAATGGAAAAAGGTTAAAAATTCATTTATTAAAAAAGGTCTTGCATGTAACATAAATAAAATTTCTTTCAATGTAAAGGCTTGTAGTAATTTAGGTACTACTAATTTACTTTTTTGTACCTGCTTGTATGAGATCTGATATTTGATCATAGTGTGTAGAAATATATGTCTGATCATCTTCCAAATGGTCTAATTCATTAACCCCCTTGAAATCAGTTCCAAGTGTCACTCAATCCCATGTATCAACTATATCCGTATACTCACAATCATCCCATTCATCGATGCTACAGGAACTGCAAAAGCAGGCCTTCAATCTTGTCCAAATTTGTAGGGCCGAGTTGTCTGAGCTTCTAATTGATTGAAACTATCGAGTTCCATGCACTGTGTTCACCTGATGTGTTTGGGATTGGTCCACGTCTGTCACCTCCCAAAATATTCTCCACACTAGGTGTTTTCTTGTTGCTTGTTCTCCCATCACATATGCATACCATTTAACTATAGATGAAGAGTCATGAAGGCGAGCACCTGTAAAATTCATCTCTTCCCTTTGAAGGGCAATTTTTATGCATGCACCAGTAGCATCATCCTCTCCTTTTCCATGACCCGTTTCAAAGTAGTTCCATGTATGTGGCACCTTGTATTTTATGTGCAACAAACACAACCATTGAAATACATGTGCATTCTTGAACTGTCTAGCACAACCATCTGACCAAATCAAATGATGATAAAATGGTATATCCATAGCTATCACATGATCATAGAACAATTGAAAGAAATGTTACACATAATGGATGTCATGGGTCCGGTTGTCACTTATGTAAAAGTGACTTTCTTTCAATATCACACGTTTCTCTTCATTGCTATCTGGCCCATGTCGATAAGTGATATGGACCATTATGCTCACCTGCTCTGAGTGATAGTATTGACTTTGTATTTCATTTTGTGGTTGTAGTGTGTAATTTTCAAACAAAGTCAACCACTGATAGTATTGTTCTGAGAGGGAAGGTGTCCCGTCATATTCAGAATTGCTCATCTTGCCACCATACCATATCAACATGTTGAATGTACTATTGGATATTTCCACGGAACTCTGACATAAAATCACGTACTTGCATCTAGTAGAAAAAAATAAACAGTGTTATAAAACAACATAAAAAGATTTACATGAATATTAATATGTCAATATTTAGCAATGTTATAAAACAACATAAACAATGTACACTCACCTGTGAAGTCACCAATTTAATCTTCTTGCTTTCTTTCCCATCACATAACTGATATGTCTCGTACTAAAAGTTCTGCTTCTCGATAATTGCATTCCCGAATGCTTTATCTTCACTCTCATGGGTGCAATCGGACCATAATGATAGCCCACCACAATTGTTGCAAGAACCCTCTACACATTGTTTTAAGTAGTGTGTCTTCCCATCTTGCCTCGGACACATTATGCTATGGATGAAATCTCTAGATGAAATTGGCGGTACTGTACTTGAGCATTCCTGCACATGGTTAGGATGCAAAAACGACATATATGTGCAAATGTATGATAATATAGATCAAAATCTATGTGGTATCTACAACAACAAGTGTTTTTGATGGTATTGATTCTAACATACCAAGGCTTGAATTTTTCAAAAGATAATTGCCCGAGCCTTAGCTCTGTGTGGGCAACTTTAAACATCTTGAACAATTGAGTTTGTGTCATGTCAAGATAATGTTTAACATGAGTTTCATTGTTCATAGAACCCCTACAGCATTTTAAGACATCCTTTTTGTTAGAAGAAGGCCTAGTGTTATCGTGCCAAAAAGTGTGCACTAGTCCCTTCACTGCTTTGACCAACTTCATGTCTTTGTGGGGCAAGTTACCACTAAATGTCCATAATGTTTCCATTTGTCCCTCTACATCAAGGTTGTCTCTTCTTACTAAATATTTTTTAACTGTCTTTGGATGTAAAGGAACAATTTCTGATGCACATTTAAGTAAACGACATTGTCTTGTGGATCTACATACAACTGATTCAGCCAATATGCGGTGAGCCACATTACAGTCTTTTGAACAAATTTTTTTACCAATCGATGTGAATACAACAACAAGAGATTTAACAATGTGATTATTGGATTTGGTATTCTTCAACGTTCTTATGCCTAAATTTTTTCTAACGGTTTCCATACTACTAGATTCAATCACACACTAACATTCTCTCTCACACACTACTTAGTTGTAATACATCCACTACGACCTCCTCTTCACTCTCTAACATTCTCTCTCTCACACTACTCAGTTGTAATACATCCAATACAACCTCCTCTTCGCTCTCTAAAATTCTCTCTCACGCACTACTCAGTTGTAATAGAGTTCCCTCTTTAAAATAGGGTTTTCATCTAGGGAAAAAATACACAAACTTAATATCTCTCATTAGATCTGTAGCCTAATGATGAATGGTCCAGATTGAGCATGAATTTACAACATTTTACAGTGTGATTTTTCCAAAAAAAAATTAGTTATTTTATATTGTTTAAAGTAGAAATAAATATATTTTATAAGTACATGGATGTACTTTAAAGTTTTGAAATTCCAAAGAATTCAGGCACTCTATAGCTTCTAAAAAAAAACAAAATATGTTGTTTCCTTGTCTTTATCAAATATTGTAAATTTATATTTTTTTATCAAAGATTATAATGTTTTGTCAACAGTAAATATCAAATTTCATGTTTAGAAAGGGGATAAAAAAATTATGGTTAAATTTTTTTATAAAAGAATGACATTAATTTGACTAAATGTTTTTAGTTTAAAGATAAATTGTTAAATAAAAAATTATATAAAGAATTAATAATAGGAAAACATCTTGAGTTGTTTGTGGTCTTAGTTACCAATGATGCAACTATTCTCATTAGTAATAAGTGTACTACCACTTTATATTGGTCATTTAGTGTAGATAGTGTGGGTTACCACACATCTTTCGCAAGTGACAATTAATTATGTGGGTTCATCTCTAGATAGATGATCTCTATTCTTGTGCAGAAGTGAGGGCCTTCTTTGAGGATTGGGTATATAAATTGTGTTATGTTATGTGAATTTCCCATTTCTAAATATTGGGCACACAAGGCTTAACTTGATATGAGTTTTACATATTGAACCATCATTTTTGCTTGATGCATGAAACTAGGCACATCATATCCTCTCCATTTGTCCATTATAATAGAATAGGGATGATACCTTTGAGTTTTGTTTCATTGGACATTATCACCATCTATTTCCATGCATTGGAACAACTATGATGGATATGCACAAAGCATAAGAGCATAAGAGTTAAACCAAATAAAGTGGAGAATGGAGAAATGAATAAATAAGGATATACATACATGAAACAATAACACAACCTCTTTTGTGTAGTTTACTTAGTATGTTCTCTTAATTCATAGAAACATTTGCAACAATTATTTTGTTTTCATGACTATTTGGATATTAATTTAGTATTGCTCATTTCTCAATTCTTCAAATTAATTTTCAATTTTCATTTTATTGTCATTATTGGTTTCATATTTTTATATCTCAGTACTGATTAAATCCTCCACCTATAACATTTCTATTCCATACATAATGCCATGTCATCATTACAATTTGCACTTGTCCTTTGAAACATTTTCACTTGGTCTCAAGGAAAGTTTTGGATTTTATGTGTTCTAGTAATATTTACAACCCTAGTGGCCTTTGGGCATGATCACCACAAAACGATACCATAAAAAAAAGCTCAAACATTCATTCTAAAAGGTAAAATTTCAATCTTTACATACAAACTTTGAATGGACAAGAAGGTCAATAATTAAACTCACCTAGATCCAAACATTTGATGAAGAATCCCTCTAGCTATAGATGCCCCAATATTTATCACCCAAATATCCAAGGGATGACATGAAAGTGAGCAAATATCTAATAAAATACAATCACTATTGCAAAAATTCAAATTATAAAAAGATTTGTAAAATGACACATTCCAATTTCAACAATTGTAAATAGTAATTTAACACTTGAAATGGAAAGAAAGAGAGATTATATATATATATATATAAAACAAGATACAAATGTAAATATGTCACATAATTCTCACTAATGCACCATTCTAAAGCTAATATCCGAGTTCTTAGACCCGAGCCCATGAACAGTCAACATCCAATCTGGTTTCTTCCTTGGGAAATATGCTCAAGAGAATCCCTGGCATTGTCTAGCACAATAATAACGCCCAAGAATGACTGCAAGAACTATGTTCTAGACATGGGAAAGGGGATTTTGTAGACCATGATAAACAAGTAATTTAGATCTTGATTTCAATTGAAAAATATGAGGGCGTAATCTCCAATATTCAATACTTGTTTTTCCTTCTCCCATGCTTATTTTATTTTCATGGGGATGAAACTAGGGAAGTTTGAGATAGATACTTATAGGATTGGGACAAGTGGGAATAGTTGAAACCAAAACCAAATGCCATTCCCTCGTGCGGCCAAAGGGCCGCCACCAAGGGAAATGGGTAGGGGGAGAGGGCAGAGGGAGGGGAGGGGAAGGAGGGAGGGGAGATGGAGGAGGATCGGGAAGGGGGTTGGGGCCGGAGGGGAGGGGTAGTGGAGAGGGAAAAGGAGGGGTAGTGGGGAGCGAGGGAGCGGCGGGAGGGGAGGAGGGAGAGGGGATGGGGGGAGAGGTAGGGTATTTTTTTTTATAATTTTTTTAAGTATTTAAAAAAATTTGTGAGTTTTTAAAATTTGGTTTTTTTATAATTTAAAAAGAAAATTTAATGGTTTTTTTTTATAAATTTTTTACATAGTATATTTTTTTTTATATCATAGATTTCAATTGTTTCGTAATTTATTTCTATTTAATTATTTCACAATTTACGTGATTAAATATACAGTTGGTGTCCAATGACACCCCAGATTCGCATAATCCAGCCATTAATGTTGATGAGCTTGATGAAGCGGTCAATGTTGCATATGATTTTGGTTCTTCACCATTAGCTGTAAGAACTTTACTTGTTAATTTGTCATCATGATTTACATATTTATAGTAGAGATTACAACATTCAACGCCTTAATCTGGATATGTAATATGTTTTATGCAGGGTGGGAAAGATGAGTTTGTGGAATCCCAGGAAGGTCCCCCACATGTAGAGGTAGATTCCCAAACACAGGTACATTCTTTTAATTATGATTTTAATTAGGCTTTTAATGATTCAACATGTACATGCTTTTAATGATTAGAAATTTTCTAATTGTATCTTTATGTTTTGTTACGTAGCATGATTACTATTTCCAATGAGTGGCCTTGTTTATGGATGCATATGCCCATCCATTTAGGCTAATGTCAGTTATTGCACGCACTATTGACCCGCTTCCTCACCTTTCCCAGGTATATATATGTAGTATAGTTTAATTTGTATGTATGCACGTATGTCTCGCTTTCTTTGAAAAAGTCATTGTCCATCATGTAGTACATATATGTCTCGTTTTCTTTGTATTTATTGATATTGACATATATGTTACTTTATGTAGGCATCTACTGAGCTAGTGGTGCCTGAAGAGCACCAAATCGATGGTTTTGGTGACCCACATCTGCCCCCCCTTGGTATGTGTATGTCTCGCTTTCTTTGAAAAAGTCATTGTCCGTACATGTAGTATATTTCTTGTTTTCTTTGTATTTGCTGACATTGACATATGTTACTTTATGCAGGCATCTACTGAGCTACTGGTGACTGAAGAGCACCCAACCGAGGTTGTTGGTGACCCACCTCTGCCCCCCAGGTACGTGTATGTCTCGCTTTCTTTGAAAAATTCATTGTCCGTCCATTTAGTATATTTCATGTTTTCTTTGTATTTACTGGCATTGACATATGTTACTTTATTTAGGAATCTACTAAGCTAGTGGTGCCTGAAGAGAACCCAACCAAGGTTGTTGGTAACCCACCTCTGCCCCCCCCCCCCCCCAAGTACGTGTATGTCTTGCTTTCTTTGAAAAATTCATTGTTCGTCCATGTAGTATATATGTCTCGTTTTCTTTTTATTTGTTGACATTGACATATGTTACTCTATGCAAGCATCTACTGAGATAGTGGTGCCTAAAGAGCACCCAATTGGGGCCACTGATGGCCCTCCACGCCCCCCCCACCCACGTACATGTAGTTTCACTGCCGAGGACTTACACACGCATGGTAAGTAAAAATGTTATATTTGATTGGAATTTGAACAAATGTACATAGAGTTGTATTTATTTTTATAGCTTGGTACACTAACTTACAAATTTTGGTTTGTGTGCAGTCTCCGCAATTGAGAATGGATCCTCCTATGGAGCGTTGGGGAGCACCATCGAGCAGTCGAAAAAGAAAGATATACTTCTCATTAGCCACTGACATTGGCAATGAAAATGGGGATAAATAGAATTCATGTGTAGGGGGGGTAAATAGAAACCATGTATAGGGGGGATACATACATGTACCGTTTTGTTTGTATGTACACACAGATGTACAGTATGATCCAATATTTTGTATTATGGCCATGGCATGCCATTTTTGAAAACATTATATGTACATATAATATAAAGCAATGTTCATATTTACCTATAAGGTTGACTTGATATCGGAACATGATGTGCATTATATGCCTTGCAGATATATGCTTCACTATGTTTTTAGGTTTATGGCTCTGTGTTTCTTTGATGTTCTTGTTGCATTAAATGTTTAAAAAATTGAAAAAAACGCGTCCCAAGAAAGACTTGAAAATTAAAAGAGATAAATTATGAAATGGTTAGTTACAAAGAAATATTGTAACCAATAAATTATTAAAATAAAGCAACAAACCAAGTTTCCATCCAAGTACATGGCTTCTTTGGAGAGCACAGTAACATTTCACGAAGCACATGATCAATGATATTTCCACACTCAAGAAAGCAACAAACCAAGGTGTGAGCTCAATCAACAAACCACTAAAATAAGAGCATGACCATTTTTTTAAGTTAACTTGAAACGTTTTTAGAACTACAATTTCCTCTTAACTTTTAACAAAATGAAAACTTTATGAGCAAGTATGTAGTTTATTTTTAAAGCAATATTTTCATCAAGTGAGAACCATGAATGTAAAATCATCTTCGAGATTATGTACCTTGAATGTGCACAATGTAAAAGCATTTTCAATATTATCATGTGAGAACCATGAATGTGCACAATGAAAATTTAGTGATTATGTACCTTGCACATGTAATTTCTAGAATTAACCAAGAGTTTGTAAATCACTTGGTTAGGGTGAATATGCTTTATTAAAACAAGAGATTAATGCCCAATGAATTAGCCAATAAATTACCACTCATAGATCTTATGAAAAACTTATGAAAAACCCTATATCTTATTCCAAAAAATACCCCCAAAAGAATACACATTTGTAGAAGCCAACGGCATGCAATCTTGCTGCTCCGTTTGCTTTTTCGCTCCCGGATCGAAAGTCACCGAGTGTCCTTGAACGACATTTTCATGCGACTTGAAACTCGACATAACTCGGAAACCAGAGGTCGGATCGATGAACCGTCGACTCCATTGGTCTCCCGGCATGCGATTACCTCTAGGTAGCCCTCTCCCTCATGTTTTCATGGCCCAGTGACTTCTTTGTGCACTCATTTCGTAAACTAGGGTTTTGCTCAGTTTCCATCAATGCAATCTCCCATTGGTGGGTCAACTTTGCAAAACCATCCATCGAGCCAGTGTTGGTATTCGTCCCACATCGGCATTTCCCATACACACTTGCAGGAGTGAAGGGCACGCAATCTTGCTGCTCCGTTTGCTTTTTCGCTCCCGGACCAAAAGTGACCAAGTGTCCATGAACGACATTTTCATGGGACTTTCAACTCGACATAACCCAGAAACTAGAGGTCGGATTGACGAACCATCAACTCCATTGGTCTCCTGGCATGTGATTATCTCTAGGTATCCCTCTCCCTCATGTTTTCATGGCCCAGTGACTTCATTGTGCATTCATTTCGTAAACTAGGGTTTTGCTCAGTTTCCTTCAACGCAATCTTGCATTGGTGGGTCAACTCTGCAAAACCCTACACCGAGCTAGTGTTGGTAGTGTTCCCATGTCAGCATTTCCCATACACACTTGCAAGAGCCAATGGCATGCAATCTTGCTGCTCCATTTTCTTTTTCGCTCCCGGACCAAAAGTCACCAAGTGACCCGGAACGACATTTTCATGAGACTTGCAACTCGACATAACTCGGCAATCGCAGGTCGGATCGATGAACCCTCAACTCCGTTGGTCTCTTGGAATGCAATTGCCTCTATGTAGCCCTCTCCCTCATTTTTTCATGACCCAGTTACATCTTTGTGCATTCATTTCGTAAACTAGGGTTTTGTTCAGTTTCCTTCAATGCAATCTCGCATTGGTGGGTCAAATCCAGAAAACCCTCCACCGAGCCAGTATTGGTAGTGTTCCCACGTCAGCATTTCCCATACACACTTGCAGTATTCAATGACACGCATATTGTTCCTTCAATGAAACTCTTGCATTGGTTGTTTCAACAACTGCACATGGGTCTTCTTCAATTGACTTAATCATTCGTTGTATATCAAACTCTACATATACTACATTTGAACATGTTGCAGCATTAATAACACACTATGTGTCTAGAGATCACGGGCTATATTATTATTGTACTAAAGTATAAGCCAACAACCATATGCCTAAGCTACACTTACAAATTGCAAACCAACTAGGGTTTCATGAACTAGACACCGCATAATAAAACTAGGGTTCACAAATTGAGACATGGAACTACAAACTAGGGTTTTATGAACTCTATAGGTTTAGATCATTAGATTGGTCTAGTATCATTTAAGTAGAAACCAAAAGGACATATACCTAGGCAATGCACATACATGAAACAAAATGAATAGGGTTCAACATGGATCACAAGTGGAAGTTCACATGCATGCATGACTTAGAAGTAGAAACACATGTATATGAATTACAAGCAAAAACAACTAAGGTTTAATGAATTATAAGAAATCCATGAGTATAGAGAACAGAGGCTATGTTATTTTCATTAAAGTAGAAGCCAATAGCCGATATACCTAGGATACACTTAAAAATTGAAAACCAACTAGGGTTTGATGAACTACAAATTGCAAACTATAACTAGGGTTCACAAGTTTAGAGATGGAACTACGCACTAGGATTTTATGAACAAATTACGTTTATATCATAAGATTGGTTATTCTCATTCACGTAAAAACCAATAGACCATATACCTATGCTATGTACTTAAATTCAACAAACCGACTAGGGCTTAACATTGATCATAGTTGGAAGTTCACATACTTGCATGACTTAGAAGTAGAAACACACATGTACATGAATTATAAGAAAAACTAACTAGGGATTCATGAATTACAAAAATATGTAGTCCCAAAAGTATAACTATCAAAACAAGATTTTAATTCAAGCTTTCAAGGACATAAAGATTTGTAATGTCTTTGTTTTGATAATATCTTCTATATCTCTGTTAAACTTATACTTGTTTCCAGCCAAGTAATGAAACGTTATGTAATCCAAATATATTACCAATCGATGCCAAGTGATAATAAAAGTCACATATGTATGGAAAACAAGCTATCGAGGAAAAACCAAGTTTCTCTTACAATTTCCCAAGTCAAATTTTACTTGCATACCACTGTAAAAATCAACATCATTAAAGCTGGAAATTACTTATGTTTGACAGTCCTTAAAATGTTATTGTAGCATGTTTTGGATGGCCAAGTTGTTGAAGACTTTAGGGAACTTAGGATAGGGACTTTAGGGAGTGAAATGATGTGAAGTAGGGTTGCAATAAAGGGTTAGGACAGTCCAAAAAATTGGCAGTCCTATAGGTGTCCATGCAGTAAAAGATGGCAATAAATGTTGATGTATATGTAACTTTGGAATGTATTTCACATATATGTATATTGTATTCCTATAGAGATGTTATTATTCCTCTATACGGAAGTGTCGTCATTTATATTGTAAGTGTCGTAACTTATATTTGATGGGTTATTAGACCACCTTGTTTGGGGTCGGCCCTGTATAAGTCATGTGGGTCAAAGGGTTATTAGACCACCCTATTGGGGGTCGGCCATGTGGGTCAAAGGGTTATTAGACCACCCTATTGGGGGTTGGCCCAGTCAACATTATGTTATGTGGTTAAGTTCGAGCCTACATGAGTTAGGTAAAAAGGCAAGTCAAGTCAAGTATAAATAGAGTGCGGGAGGCACTCTATTTACTCACTCACTTCTCACTCATGCACTCAAGGAGGAGTGGCGTACTTATGAAGGAAGAGGATCTGCTGCTAGGTTATGTCTATCTCACATGGTTGGTTGTATCATTGCTCTATCTATCTCTGAGGAAGTTATTGGGGTTTTTCACCTTTATGGTTTTCCCCAAGTAAATCTTTGTGTCTCTTGTGTGCTTGCATTATTATCTCCATGATTGATATGCTGTAGATATGCTGTACATGTTGTTCTCTCAGTTAAGATCCTAGATCAGATTGAAGTAAATTCTGAAAAAAATTAACATGGTATCAGAGCTAGCCTGAAAGAAGGCACGATATGGCATGTATGACACTTGTTGCACTTACGATGCTAGGGCTTGATATAGCAAAAACCAGTCATCGTAGCACTTTCGCTATAAATCCGTTTTGGAGAAGTTTTCGGATCTAAAATTGTTACAAGATGAAGCTAAGATCTCCATGTACCTTGTGTCCAAAGGGAAACCTCTAATTCGTTGTACTTTGTGATTTATGATCTGTACAATATAGGGTTTCTGCCTCTTCCAGATCTGAGTCAAAATCAGGTGACCTTAGGAAAAAGGTCATAACTTGGGCTAGGAAGCTCCAAATGAAATTTTGTAATAAGTGACGGGTAGTACACAGACTGTACTATCTCAGAAAAAATTTTCAGAAGCCGAAGTTGCACCAGTGACACGTGGCACGCCGTACAAGTTCGCTCTCCTGTATTATCCCATAAACAGGTCACGTTGCGACACTTGGCATAACTCTCTCTAAGAGAGTCCAATTGAGGTCAGACCTATTAGGATGGAAATATAACAGGCCGATCTATATCAAGAAAATTTTTTAGAGGCTGAAGTTCAAACAGTGACACGTGGCACGCCGTACAAGTTCGCTCTCCTGTATTATCCCAAAATAGGTCACGTTGTGACACTTGGCATAACTCTCTCTCAGAGAATCCAATTGAGGTCAGACCTATTGGGATGGAAATCTAACAGGTCAGGCTATCTCAGGAAACGTTTTCAGACCCTGTGGATCAAAAGGATCGTAGTTACACCGGAAACAATCAGGTACATATTTCTGTCAAAACAGAATTATTTTTGAGTACCTTCATTCATGGCTTCCGAAATTTAGGGATTTGAAGAAAGTTGGAATTTTTGTAATCGGAGACCACGGATGGATGCTACTCATCAAAATAGAAACTTAGAGACCAAGATCAGAATTTTTGGTTGGGCAGAAGGCCAGGCTTGATCAAACCCTAGTTCGCGACTTTGATCAGAAAAGTGGAAAATTAGGGCTTCTGTAAAAATGGGAATTTTTGAAATCTGTGACCATGGCTGGAAGCTTCTCAGAAAAATAGAAGCTTAGAGCTTTGGATCAAACCTTTTGATTGGGTAGAAGAGTGGGCTTCATCAAACCCCAGTTCAGGGTCACGTCCAGTGAATCGAGAAGTCTCAAAGGTCCAGTTCTTGCAAATCAAGTGGATTGGGTTAATCCTAGAAGAAGATGGATTGGTCACCTGCATAAGTGAAGAAGTTCATGTTTCAGAGGGAGATGAGGCTAAGGCCTTACATAAGAAGATTACAAGCGATCTCGACAGGTATGACTCATCGAGGTATGTTTTGAGATTTGTTCATGATTAAGTTTATGGTATGTTTGTCTTCATGTTATTACGATTAGTACAATCTTGATTTTAGACCTGTCATATCACCTTAATAAAACTATGAATGCACAATAGAAAATATTCATTGATTAGGGTGTTGACACTTATGATTGTACTAATGCATTATGGTCTTGTATGAGATTTATGTTGTCTACTAACATGAAAGGTACACCAAGAAAGACAAATCATGTTCTGGTCCAAGAACATATGGTCATGATAACATGAGGACAAAGATTCATCCATTGTCATGGATCTCATAGAAGATCCATTTACGAGGTATGTATAACTTGGTTTTGTAATGGTTAACATATGAGACATGCAGGTTACTAGCACAAGTCACTGAAGAGAACCAGAAGACATTATGTGGGTATGTTAGACATAAACTAGCTAGCATGCTAATCCAAGTATGTTTTTCCTATATCAAGCTAGAATCCTACCTTGGTTTAGGATCTTATACTGTTGTGTTGTTGATAATGATTATTCATGAAGTCATAAGTTTGAATAATCATGGTTGTATGCATATTATGTTTTTTACCATAATTGATGATATGACTAACCAGAAGAATCATGAAGGTATAGGTTTGAATAATCACAGGTTTTATGCATATTATATCTCTTATCTTGATTGTTGATTCAACTAACCTGAAGAGTCATAGGTTTGAGTAATTACAGGTTTAGACATGTTATGCTTCTTATGATTTGACTAACCATAAGAATCCCACATAAACCTTGAATGCTAATGCTTATTATTTCTATTTGAAATGATCATGAGTATACATGCTTGAGATTATTGTGTTTTAATAATATACTAATGAATGTATGATTTTATATGAAATCACAAGGATAACACAATCATGATAGTAATAAGCATGCATAGGGACCAAGGATGAATATGAGTTCAAGAACAGGTAATTCAGGAAGCAAAGATCAAGAGGGAGCACACTCTAGTTGCTCCTGCAAGAAAGCAAAGGAACACACTCCAGTTGCTCCTGCAAGAAAGCAAAGGAGCACACTCCAGTTGTTCCTGCAAGAAAGCAAAGGAGCACACTTCAGTAGTTTCTGCAAGGATGCAGATATTCAGAGGGAGTTGACCATCTTTCTACATTCCACAACAGAAAGGTGTAGAAGAAGCTACTTCAGATTAGGACTCCAGCATCTCCTGCAAGGAAGCAAAGACTCAGAGGGAGTCCACCCAACGAACAAACAAAGATAAGTATTTTAATTTCTTGCATATTTGAGTAAAATGGTTCAATGATGTATATGCTCATGTTCCTAGACTTAGGATATGTATTATGCATATTAGAATAGTTGTATTGATGAACAGTATACTACTAATATACATGGGTAAGTGGCCTATGGCATTATACAACATTCCATTGCTACTTATCTAGAATGAAACCTCTTTGCTGACATGTTGGGAGTTGTGCACACTCTTAACAATATTCTGGTAGAGATTGGAAGGCATCTAGAAAGTTATGGGATATGGATAAATGTTGTATTGAAGCATTGGCTAAAATAATTGCATGACTGTATGACATATTTCTTTATGTGTAAGAATTTGTTCTGAAAACTATGAGATGTTTTCTAATCATACAATTTAACTTGTTGTGTAGGAAAGATCGTATGCCGTCTCCTACAAAAGAAGAACTACAACATTTGTTCAACAACAAAATTATCTATTGAAGATATTGAAGTTCACAGGATACAGGAAGAATGCCATGATCCGTCGATCATGAAGAACGATGTTTGGGATGCAGTCCCAAGAGCTGAAGGGAAGTCTATTATGACTTCCAAATGAAACTATCAGATCAAGCACGTTGCAGACGGCAGCATTAAGAAATATAAAAGTGATGAAATAGAAGATGCACTAGATGGATTTCAAGACAGCATGGTGTAGTCATATATGTGTGCAGAACTTGGTATGGTAGGATAGACAGGCTTCTATCCAGTTTCGTCTTTACCAAGAGTAAAGCGGGTTCCAAATTTTTCTACAAGGTTGAGGAAGGCAATCCAGTGATACTACTTTTGTATGCGGATAACCTGTTTGTTACAGATGAAGATAGATTGATTGCCGACATGCAGTGGAAGCTTACTACCAAGTTCGAGATGAAGAACTTGGGGATGATGCACTATTTTTTTTCGGCATGGAGGTGTTGCAGAGTGTAGATGGAATCTTCCTTGGTCAAGGGAAGTACACAGTAGATATCCTGAAGAGATTTGGGATGATGGATTGCAAGGCCATGGCCACACCTATGGCATCGAATCTGAAGCTTCTATGTGATGCCTCATCTGAGCTGGTTGATGTCTCTTTGTATCGTCAGATGATTGGGTCCTTGATGTACCTGACTAACACGAGACCAGACATTTGCTTTGCTGTGAACACATTGAGCCAGTTCTTGACGGATCCGAGGAGTGTTCACCTGGTTGCTATAAAGCATGTTCTGAGGTACCTGAAGGGTACAATGGATTATGGGCTCAAGTATGAGGCAAATCAAAAGTTTAACCTACAGGGTTATGTTGATTCAGATTGGGCTGGCAGTGCTGCAGATAGGAAGAGCACATCTGGGTGTTGCTTCAGTATGGGATCAGGTGTGATCTCTTGGTTTAGTAGGAAGCAGTCTTGCGTAGCACTGAGTACAGCTGAGGCAGAGTATGTTGCAGCCTATTCAACTAGTTGTGAGGCAGTATGGCTACGGAAGCTACTGTCGGAGTTATTTGATCTCCCGTTGGAGACTACTGGTATCTTCTGTGATAACCAGAGTTGTGTGAAGCTATCCGAGAACCTTGTGTTTCATGACAGGTCAAAACACATAGAGATCAAAATCACTATATCAGGGATATGGTGCAGAGAGGAGCTGTGAAGCCCCTGTATGTTGCAATGGACGAGCAGATTGCAGATGTGCTGACGAAGCCACTAGCCAGGGTGAAGTTCGAGTACTTCAGAGAGAGGCTTGGCATTCTTCAGATCGATGACACTTCGAGGAAGAAGTGATGGACACATTTGTTGAAGCCATTCCAAGCATGTTGGAAGGAGGATCCTTCACATGGCAATGGATGTAAGCGCTGGATGATGAGCATCAGGATGATGTTCTGGTTTCTGCTTGGATATGATCAGTTGGATCATTTTTATGTATGTATGTACACATCATGTTGATGCTGGATATGATCAGTTGGATCATTTGTATGTATGCATCATGTTGGATGCTGGATATGATCGGTTGGATCATGTGTATGTATTTTGTATGTATGCATCATGTTGGATGCTTGGACCATGTATCTGTATATGTATCAGGTGGATACACTATATGATTAGGGGGATCATGTATGGTGATATGTATCATGTATTTGTATCAGGTGGATACACTGTATGATCAGGTGGATCATGTATGATGATATGTATCAGGTAGATACTTGGTATGCATCAGGTAGATGCATTGTATGATTAGGTGGATCATGTATGGTGATATGTATCATGTATTTGTATTTGTATCAGGTGGATACATTGTATGATCAGAAGGATCATGTATGATGATATGTATTAGGTAGATACTTGACATGCAGCAGGACGTTGCAATGATGATGATCAGGATGATCATGGATACATCAGGATGATGTATGGTGAGTATCAGGTTGATACTCTATGGCCGTGGATCAGGTTGTGCAGATGAGCATGTAATCCGGTGCCCTGGGAGATTTGCAGATGGTCTTTCGAGGTTTTGCCTATGGCATGTAATATCGGTGCCCTGGGACATCTGGCAAATGCTCTTTCGAGGTTTTACTCTGGGAGGACATGTAATTCGGTGACCTGGGAGATCTGCAGATAGTCTTTCGAGGTTTTGCCTATGGCATGTAATAGCGCCCTGGGATATCTGGTAGATGCTCTTGCGAGGTTTTACCTATGGCATGTAATAGTGCCCTGGGAGATCCGATAGGTTGGGCTGTGTGCCCGTAATCAGTCCTAGGATGCTCTTGCGAGGTTTTTCCATGACCACATATAATAGTGCCCTGGGAGATCCTACAGGTTGGATTTGTGTACCTGTAACATCCTGGGATGCTCTTTCGAGGTTTTGTGGTGGGGTCACATGTAATAGCGCCCTGGGAGATCCTACAGGTCGGAGTTGTGTACCCGTAACATCCTGGGATGCTCTTTCGAGGTTTTGTGACACAAATAATAAGTCCTGAGGATTCCACAGTATGGCCAGTGATGATGAAGACCTGCAGGTGGTGGGCCTACATCCAGTATGAAAAAGGACTAGCTCTGTAGAACTTCCTATGACGAGTAGATTCAGAGATTGATTGAGATAGCAGCAGCAGTGACGATGATGATGATTATCCAGTGACGATGATCCAGAGAAGATGACTTGTGCTAGAATAACTGTGCTGAGAAATACCTTCCTAGTTAAGAGGGAGTGTTGATGTATATGTAACTTCGGAATGTATTTCACATATATGTATATTGTATTCCTATAGAGATGTTATTATTCCTCTATACGGAAGTGTCGTCATTTATATTGTAAGTGTCGTAACTTATATTTGATGGGTTATTAGACCACCTTGTTTGGGGTCGGCCCTGTATAAGTCATGTGGGTCAAAGGGTTATTAGACCACCCTATTGGGGGTCGTCCATGTGGGTCAAAGGGTTATTAGACCACCCTATTGGGGGTCGGCCCAGTCAGCATTATGTTATGTGGTTAAGTTCGAGCCTACATGAGTTAGGTAAAAAGGCAAGTCAAGTCAAGTATAAATAGAGTGCGGGAGGCACTCTATTTACTCACTCACTTCTCACTCATGCACTCAAGGAGGAGTGGCGTACTTATGAAGGAGGAGGATCTACTGCTAGGTTATGTCTATCTCACATGGTTGGTTGTATCATTGCTCTATCTATCTCTGAGGAAGTTATTGGGGTTTTTCACCTTTATGGTTTTCCCCAAGTAAATCTTTGTGTCTCTTGTGTGCTTGCATTATTATCTCCATGATTGATATGCTGTAGATATGCTGTACATGTTGTTCTCTCAGTTAAGATGCTAGATTAGATTGAAGTAAATTCTGAAAAAAATTAACAATAAATACCTTTCTTTGAGAGTCTAGGAAGCCTAGATGAAGGGGGTATGTCCTAGATTCAGTTTTGGAAAGTTTAGGGTGTCAAAATAGGAACTTAGGGCTACCCAAAAGGGAATTTACAGTCAGTAAAAGAGGTAGTCTTGTAGGTTGTTTAGACACAAAAAAAAATTGGCAACTAGTGCCTTACCTTGAAGGATTATGATACTAGGGATGTAAGTCTAGGTATCTAGGATATGTTAGAAGCCTAAGGAGTGGGAAATACAGGTTAGTTAGGGCTTCAAAATAGTTGAGGTTTGCGTTTATTTTAGGAGCAGCAGTAGGTTAGTTAAGGTTTATTGATCATTCATAATCTTAGGGTTTATTGGTCATATGTAAAAATTGGCATATATTCATAAACTTGACATACAAGAGAAATTTTGGCATATGAAGATGATGATGATGATGAAGAAGAAGATGACAATGATGGAGATGTTGATATGATGATGAAGATGATGATGGTGATGGTGATGATGATGAAGATGTTGATGATGATGATGATGTGATGAAGATGATGATGATGAAGAAGATGATGATGATGGAGATATTGATGAGGAACCTAGAAGGGACAATGATGATGATGATGGAGATGTTGATGAGGAGCCTAGAGATGACTCGAGAGCATGTTATTTTCCGATTTCTTTTTGTTGGTGTCTAAATACACCAGTTGTTCTTGGTGCCTCCAATGTGCCACAGATAGTGTTTGTATCATAGGCACACGAAATGCTAAACATTAGTACTCTTATAAGAAAATAAAGAGAACCCAATGAAAATGTGCAAACATTATTTATAGATAACTCACCGGAGGTTGTAGGATCGTGTTTATAGTGTCCTGTATCCTCTGAATTGTAAATTATGTCTGTGAATGGTATCCAACAATCACAAGTTAGTACATCAGGAATAAACTAAAGGCTAAATAATTGAAATTGTGCTTCAACACGCACTTTAAGGATTAAATTTAACATATCTAACAATCTAGCCACACTAAACAATCTAGTAACACCTGACAATGCACTCACTCGAGTAGGCCATCTGGATCATCTCTTCTACCGATGGTGTCCACCAATCTCTCATGCTCTAAATGAGGTAGCAAGTATCGTACATGTGACCTATTTTTGTTGGAAATTGTGCACAGCTTCATGTTTATACCAACTACCAGGTTGGTGAAGTGGTATACAATAGCTCCTAGTCTATAATCATGATATACATACCCACCCTTCCTTTTCTGTTGTGCTACTAGTGTCAAGTACTCCCCTTTTATAACCATTGAGCCAGTTGGTAATTCCATATTTTCATCATCTGTAACAGGTTCGAGAATGGTTTGTTTCCCCTCTAAGCAATGTGCCAACCAATAGTAAGAACCCCATTCATTATTTTTTGGGGAAACCACTGTATATATCTGACCTGTGAAAGGAAATGGAAAAAGGTTAAAAATTCATTTATTAAAAAAGGTCTTGCATGTAACATAAATAAATTTTCTTTCAATGTAAAGGCTTGTAGTAATTTAGGTACTACTAGTTTACTCTTTTGTACCTGCTTGTATGAGATCTGATATGTGATCATAGTGTGTAGAAATATATGTCTGATCATCTTCCAAATGGTCTAATTCATTAACCCCCTTGAAATCAGTTCCAAGTGTCACTCGATCCCATGTATCAACTATATCCGTATACTCACAATCATCCCATTCATCGATGCTATAGGAACTGCAAAAGCAAGCCTTCAATCTTGTCCAAATTTGTAGGGCCGAGTTGTCTGAGCTTCTAATTCATTGAAACTATAGAGTTCCATGCACTGTGTTCACCTGATGTGTTTGGGATTGGTCCACATCTGTCACTTCCCAGAATATTCTCCGCACTAGGTGTTTTCTTGTTGCTTGTTCTCCCATCACATATGCATACCATTTAACTATAGATGAAGAGTCATGAAGGCGAGCACCTGTAAAATTCATCTCTTCCCTTTGAAGGGCAATTTTTATGCATGCACCAGCAGCATCGTCCTCTCCTTTTCCATGACCCATTTCAAAGTAGTTCCATGTATGTGGCACCTTGTATTTTATGTGCAACAAACACAACCATTGAAATACATGTGCATTCTTGAACTGTCCATCACAACCATCTGACCAAATCAAATGATGATAAAATGGTATATCCATAGCTATCACATGATCATAGAACAATTAAAAAAAATGTTACACGTAATGGATGTCATGGGTCTGGTTGTCACTTATGTAAAAGTGACTTTCTTTCAATATCACACATTTCTCTTCGTTGCTATCTGGCCCATGTCGATAAGTGATATGGACCATTATGCTCACCTTCTCTCAGTGATAGTATTGACTTTGTATTTCATTTTGTGGTTGTAGGGTCTAATTTTCAAACAAAGTCAACCACTGATAGTATTTTTCTGAGAGGGAAGGTGTCCCGTCATATTCAGAATTGCTCATCTTGCCACCATGCCATATCAACATGCTGAATGTACTGTTGGATCTTTCCACGGAACTCTGAAATAATACCATGTACTTGCATCTAGTAGAAAAAAATAAACAGTGTTATAAAACAACATAAAAAGATTTACATGAATATTAATATGTCAATATTTAGCAATGTTATAAAACAACATAAACAATGTACACTCACCTGTGAAGTCACCAATTTAATCTTCTTGCTTTCTTTCCCATCACATAACTGATATGTCTCGTACTGAAAGTTCTACTTCTCGATAATTGCATTCCCGAATGCTTGATCTTCACTCTCATGGGTGCAATCGGACCATAATGATAGCCCACCACAATTGTTGCAAGAACACTCTACACATTGTTTTAAGTAGTGTGTCTTCCCATCTTGCCTCGGACACATTATGCTATGGATGAAATCTCTAGATGAAATTGGCGTACTGTACTTGAGCATTCCTGCACATGGTTAGGATGCAAAAACGACATATATGTGCAAATGTATGATAATATAGATCAAAATCTATGTGGTATCTACAACAACAAGTGTTTTGGATGGTATTGATTATAACATATCAAGGCTTGCATTTTTCAAAAGATCTTTGCCCGAGCCTTAGCTCTGTGTGGGCAACTTTAAACATCTCGAACAATTGAGTTTGTGTCATGTCAAGATAATGTTTAACATGAGTTTCATTGTTCATAGAACCCCTACAGCATTTTAAGACATCCTTTGTGTTAGAAGAAGGCCTAGTGTTATCGTGCCAAAAAGTGTGCACTAGTCCCTTCACTGCTTTGACCAACTTCATGTCTTTGCGGGGCAAGTTACCACTAAATGCCCATAATGTTTCCATTTGTCCCTCTACATCAAGGTTGTCTCTTCTTACTAAATATTTTTTAACCGTCTTTTGATGTAAAGGAACAATTTCTGATGCGCATTTAAGTAAACGACGTTGTCTTGTGGATCTACATACAACTGATTCAGCCAATATGCGGTGAGCCACATTACAGTCTTTTGAACAAATTTTTTTACCAATCGATGTGAATACAACAACAAGAGATTTAACAATGTGATTACTGGATTTGGTATTCTTCAACGTTCTTATGCCTAAATTTTTTCTAACAGTTTCCATACTACTAGATTCAATCAAAGCTAAAAACAATTGGCATTTACCGGCTTTAGATTTTGGTTCAAAATATTGTTTCATTATTTGAGAACAATGACGAAGGATAATCCATTTAGCCACCTTACCTTCCATGGAACTCAATTCGCTCTCGTCCACTTGTATGCGTTTAGGAGTTCTCTTTCGTTTTGATGCAAGATTTCTTGTCGTTTGAAATGTTGGAGTGCCATTTATATCCACTATAGGATGAAAACTTTGATTAGGAGATTGAACCACCTAGCTTGGTTGTTACAGAGTCTCATTGGGAACATAATGATTGAACTCTTCATAGGTATGTCCGCTTAATAATGGACCAATATTTTCATATTGGCTATAACCAGCTTGCATTAAAGTTGCAATATATTCCTCAGCCTCTACGTCAGGTATCTGTTGAGCGGGAATGGGAAGTATTTGCTCATCCAATGAATGCCGACAATTTCTTGAATGTTCCCTCTTCTTTTCTTTTTTATTTTCAGCTTCTTCGGGTGTAAGCATCTTCCTCGCTGACTTTCAACCTCTATTACATTTATTCCCCATTGAAGTACACCCAAACTTGTACAAAACCTATGGATCTGTGTAATAAATGATTAAATTGCAAGTTCAACAATATGCTCTGCATGGGTTTTAGAAGAATTATGTCTTTTTATACAGTAAAACCGGCCCATGGCTTGCAACCCAAGATTTTTTATTAAACACATATCGCATATGCGATATGAATTCTATGCTTTTTACTAACGGCCAGTTTGTATAATGTGATCACTAAATCGCATATGCGATATATCGCACATGCGATTTAGTGCATATCAAATATTGAAACATCATTTAACCTTATAATGGAACCCATACCCATGGTTAAGACCTTGAAACCTATCCTCAAAGCACATAACCTCATAATGTAACCCATACCCAACCTAGAGGCCAAATATCCAATCTAGAAGGCATGTGTGGTGATTAAAGGACTCATTTATAGCTCATGAGCCATAAAAGCTTCATTTAGGTCCTAAGACCCTACCTTTTCTTCCATGACCATGATCAAAGTCCCAACCTTATAATGACACCCTTATCCCATTTAGACTCCATTTATAGGGCTTATCGTAGTCTAGGACCTTGTCATTTTCCCATGAACCATAAAAACATCATTTAATCCATAGAAGATTGGATTTATCCTTGGACCATGGTAGTGTCTTCATAACTATGTCTTGTTTGGAAATATTCATAATGGTTCCTATATGACCATGCTCAACGCCTCGAGAACAATATTCAATGCATAAAATAGTCTAATGGCACATATATCCCATATTAAGGCTAAATATCCCCTTTAAAGGGCATGTGTAGTGGTTTAAGACTTGTTTCTGTTACACTTTTGTCCCATTACCTTGGTTAAGACCCTCACACCTATCATTAGCGGATAAAACCTCATAATGACACCCATATCCCACTAAAGGCCAAATATTCCATCTATAGTGCATGTGTGTTGATTTAGAGACTCATTGTCTTTTCTTCCATGACTATGGTCATGTCCAGAGACCCATCCCTCCCATCCAAAACCCTATAAGGGCAGCCTTATCCCCTTATAATACAATTTAGACTCCCAAGATTCCATCCAGACAATCTATGGGCTATCTCATGGCCCAACATTACATTGATTAAGCTAAAAGAGGGGTGGGGGGAGTCAAAGGAGGGAGATGAAGGTGTAGAGGGAATCATGGGAGGGAGGGATGGGTAGGGGAGAGATATGGGGGGGATGAAGGGAGGAGAAATATAAGGGGAAGGGAGGGATGGGTCTCTAGACATTGATAGAGGAGGAACTGAAGGGAGGAGAAATATAAAGGGAATGGATTGGTGGGAGGGGAATAAATATAAGTGGGTGGGAGGGTGGGAGGGAGGGGGCGGTGAAGAGTTATAGGGGGGATGGAAGAGGGATATTTATAAGAGGGAGGGATGATTGGGTTCAAGAAAGATATAGGATAATTGATGGAGGAAAGATGTAGCATAATGGATGGAGGGACAAATGGGGGTCCATTAAAGAGTGAGAGGGAGGAGAGGGATGGATGGAGTGGTGGTATAGATAGAGGTATAGAGTGACTGAGTGAGAGAGACAAATGGGGGGTGGTTAAAGAGTGAGAAGGGGAGAGTCAAAGAGAGAGAGAGAGAGAGAGAGAGAGAGAGAGAATGATGGACGGAGGGATGGTTAGAGGGTGAGAGAGTGGGATAATAACAATGAGAGACTAGGGATTTAGGGAAATGAAGGATGGTCAAGGATGGTTACACCGAGGGATATAGATGAGGGATTGTGTGTGTGTGTGTGTGTTAGAGAGAGAGAGAGAGAGATGGATATTAAGGAATGGAGAGAAAGATGGAGATATGAAGGAGGGATGAAGGATTGAAGGTGGAGAGAGGACGTAGGGGGAGAAAGTGAGGGATTGAGTGAGTGATAGAATGGAACACATGGACGTAGAAGGAGAGGGAGGGGGGAGAGAGAAAGGGTTTTGGCCGAAGGGATGGGGGAAGAGAGAAAGGGTTTTGGTGGGAGGGAGGGGAAACAAAGGAATTGTTTTAGAGGGTGCATGGATGTGTGTGAGAGAGAGAAATAGTTTTGGCGGGAGGGATGGGGGAAGAGAGAAAGGGTTTTGGCGGGAGGGAGGGGCAACAAGGGAATTGTTTTAGAGGGTGTGTGGATGTGTGGATGTGTGTGAGAGAGAGAAAGGGGGAAGATTGGTTATAGAGGGAGAGGGGGTGTGGTGTTCCAAGACCAAGAGGTGGGTAAGTTTGTTTGAGGGGGGAGTGGTGAGATTATGAAGGAGGGGGGATTTAGGCAAAGAGGGGGAGAGAGAGAGAGAGGGAGGGAGGAAAAGGGGAGAGAGAAAGGGTTGAGGGATGGTTATAGAGGCAGAGAGATAGTGATGGAGAGAGGGTGTGTTGATGTGTGTGATAGAGACAAAGGGGGGAAGGTTGGTTATATAGGGAGAGGGGGTGTGTTTTTTCAAGACCAAGAGTTGTGTAAGTTTGTTCAAGGGGGAGTGGCCAGATAAGCAAAGAGGGGGGATTTAGAAAGAGAGGGGGATAGAGTAAGAGAGAGAAGGAATTATGGGGGGAGAGAGAAGGGGGTGAAGAGAGAGGTAGGGGGAGAAAGTGAGGTATGGAGTGATTGAGAGGATGGAACACATGGAGGTAGAAGGAGAGGGAGGGAGGGGAGAAGCGAGAAGGGAGAGAGAGGGAAGGGGGAGAATGAGAGGGATGAGGGATGGTTATAGAGGTAGAGGGGTGGTGAAAGAGGGAAATATAGATGGTTAGATAAAGAGTGATGGAGAGAGGGTATGTGGATGTGTTAAATAGACAAAGGGGGGGAGGTTGGTTATAAAAGGAAAAATTGTATGGTGTTCCAAGAGCAATGTATATGTAATTTTTTTTTTAAATTGACATATATCCATATACAGAGCCAGTTGTTGTTTACCCTATTCCGCTCATTGAGGTTCATCATGTAGAGGCAACAAGAAAGGCATCCTAACTTGGTAACCTCATCATCCTAATACCTCCTTTGGACTAGCCCTTGAACCTCCAATAATATGACCTCGTTATCCACAACCATTCACAAAGTTTAGGCTAAGCGTACTCCTTTTGCCACACTTACACTAAACCGCCTTGGAGGGGCCAGAAAATTACCATGATCTTTTTCTTTTAGATGGGGTTTCTCCCAAAGCCTATCCACTAACTTGGTAAACTCTTTTTTACTCTCCTACCAAGCTACTAAAGATAAAACGTATATGCGTTATATCGCATATGCGATATGAATCGCATATGTGAAATGAATCGTATATGCGATATGAATCGCATATGCGATATAAAAAAGGATATAACGCATATTTAAAAACTCGACGGGAACAAGGCTTGGCATGATGTTCGGAAATAGCTTCGGACTACCGAACATATTGGCTAGAACAAATAAACCAGGGCTATTGCATGTAGTTTAGAACTCTATCAATATGCTCAGTTTCAATGCGGTGTTTTGCTATGACAAACACACTATTTTTTTATGAAAATATAGAATATTGTAGATTACGATCTAACGATTCTGAATATGTATTTTTTTCATAAAAATGTATGTTTTATTTATTTATTATTATTATTCTAAATGACATGTGTCTGTTTTAAAAAATACATACATCAATTGGTTTTTATATAACTTTTGATTTCCTTCACCATTTCCAAAGAAAACTATATGGTGCACTAGAGGAGACTGAGCTCTACAATATTATATATCGAAATCAAGGATTTCATTAAATTTTGCCCCTAAAGTGTTGCACCCGCACATAACATTTTCATTTCAAGGTTTTCTGACTTCAATAATTAATAATAAAAAAATTAATTCATGAATTTTTTTGAAAAAATAGTGTTGCACTAGGCCCATATGTCATTTATATGTCTACACAATTTTATCCAAAATGGACATCATTTACCTCAATAAGTGCTGCTGTAAGATCCCTAAATTCCATAAAATTAAAAAAATTTCATTGTAGCATTAATTGCTTAAAGTAAGTGTGCGGGATTAAAAGAATGCATGTTTATTTACTTATAGGACATACTAAAATATACTGTGTAATGTAATATTTGCATGTGTAATCATTTAAATTAAGAAATGTTGCCGATGCCTACTAAAATATTTGTTATGTTCTGAATATGCTAACTGCTGCTTTTCTATTTGATGATGAAGGGGCCCTACGGCACCCCGAGGCTTACTTAGCATTTATGCTAAAGCATTAGAGACATTCTTTTTGCAGATCGCAGGTAAGAGAAAATCATCAATTCAAGTATTCAAGTATATTTTCTGAAGACTTACAAGCATGCTTAGTTAATTGTCAAAAGTTTTAACGATAAAATCAAAAGTATTTCTAAGGTGAGCTATTAATGATTTGGATCTAAATTTTTACTTTGGTAAGTGCTTTTTAACCATGTTTGAGAATCAGAAATGTCACAGCCAATACTAGCTAATACTAGCTACTATAGACTCCTAGGGATTCATCAAGGAAGAAGAATATATATTTAAGAGTCCTAAATTTACTCCGAGAGATAAGATGCCTAAATGCTTAACAAATTACTACTATCCTTCCCTAATTATAATGAATTGTATTCTCCCAAGAGTATCAGTATATGTGAATTCCCAACTTTATGACTTAATCCATACTATAGGTATTATTAAATGGTTTGCTGAGAACTCAAAGATGTAAACTATATATCCTATAAAATTCTCAATTGATAGAAGTTTGATGTGTCAAACTATTGTAGCGAGGGTTGACTATAGTGTGACACTATCTTATTTGTTAAATCCGTAATATGAAAACATAATCATAAGTAATTACCACACATTCTTATGGGATGTGAACATTTGTAAAACACTATACATATCATATATTATATGATTATATGCAAATAGTTCATGCGCTAAGTGTATGCCTTAGCTATGATATGGAAATAAAACAAAAAGGTGGGTATCCATATGGAACCTTCGAACATAAACTCGAGACCTAGATAATGCCATACCAAGGTTACAAACTATCTCTTGCAATAAAATATATTGTGACAGACTGGCATCCATAAACTTTGTACTAAGTCGAAGTATTAATTACACCAGGGTTGTATGATTCCAGTTCATTCATAACCGGAATGAACATTAAAATCACTTAGCTACTACTTTTAGTGGAAGGTCTAAATGGCTTATATCATGGCCTACAACATGTGATAAAAATCATACAAACTAAATCCTAAGGGAAGAAATGGAGAGGGTTGAAAATTAACATCATTGCAAAATCTCGATGGCAGGGATTTACGTCCTTGGGTAGCTAAAAACTTAAAGTGAAATAAAGGATGGCAACGTGGAAAGTCTACATGGCACTCGTCATGGCGTTATCACGTTCTAGCTTCCTTGGAAACGATGATACCATAACTGTCTCTTGGTATCACTTGCTGTAGGCATTACTGGCATTCATTTTTGCAAGAGTAGGATTCGGGGAAGGCCGACATGCCTGTGAACATGTAGGGTTTACAGGTATTATGAGAGCTTCTCCCAGGATTCGATATCATGACCTGGGGCTTAGTAACCTTTCTTAGAGCTGAAAGTTTGTTACTGTAAGAGATAGCTTGGAGGGTTTTCAGGCTCCATGATAACTTATGAGGAGTTTGAACCAGAGCCTTGTTTCTTCGTTGAGTTTGCTAGCAAGTGTTGGCTTGGGTTCTCGTCGGACGTGGGTGTTTCAGTTTTTCAGAAACAAATGAAGATGGTAAGGTATCAAACATAGTTCTAGTTTTTCTGGACAATCATTATTTAAGTTCATATTTTTTAGAAAAAAAAATATCGTTTTAACCCAAAGAATGTATTTGATGGCAGATTCTCCTCGTTTGCAGGTTGTTCTGAAATATTCTTCGTGGGGACAAGGATTTACCATCGATAAGACTCGGTGGTTTCTCCTTCTTGGCAATGTGGCCGATGTATGATGCTTTTAGCCACAAGCTAGTGTTTTAGTTTTGGTTGGGACCTTTGGTCCACGATGTATTGTGGAAAAAGTTTAAATGACACTAGTTAGATGATAGGTCTTCAACCTTTCTCATGGTTGGTTCTACAACACTACTCTATGTGTTTTGCAATGTAACTTCTAAAAAGGGTTTAATCCCTCATTGTTTATTTTGAAATGTTTTAACATTTGAACTCGGAGTCGTGCTAGAGTTTCGACCCTACAATGTGATTGTAAAAAAAAATGTTATTGTTTGCTATCTGTGTGATGTTTGACTATGGCTTAGTTCAGCAATGGATGCAGAAATGTTAAAACTGTCAATCCTCAGTTATTGGTTAAGTGAATGATTCTGGTGCTTGTGTTTTTACGGTACTTAGAGTATGTCGTGCCTATCGTCTGAACTGAAAGATTATTTTAAGGAGAAAACACAATCTGGTAGTGGTCGTGAGTCAAATATAATGATACTGTAAGAGGTTGATCCCTAATTGATAACTTGTCTTTAGTTTGGTTTGCACAGTGTAATAAAATCAAGGCTAAAACTATCTAAGGTTTACAGTGGATATTGTATCTTTCTTGCGACCTTAACACACTGAGTCGGTAAAATGACTGTCAAGGGTTTAACCGATAATAAGCTATGAATGTGTATCAAAACTTAAGGTTATTTGGTTTTTGGCTAAGGGTTACAAACCTTCGTCTGCTATGTTTACAAAAATCTCTTATGAACTCTATCTTGGATAGATAAATTGTTTTGCTAAAGGTTGAACGGAATACTACAAGATTTGAAATAAGAAACTAGGGTTATGGCCTTATGATCTTTGTCAAAACAAAAGAAAAGCTTTAGGAATTATGACTGTAGTTTGTTAGTGAAACTACTATACAACTATGCTATTGTCAGAAAAAGATAAGAGCCTAATTAAAATATACATGCTTAATAGTACTTTTTTGTATTTAGAAATGTTTATTTTTGCAGCTGTAAAAATGTCGATGAAAGGAAATAACTGAAAATTGTAATACTATCCTGTTTTTTAAATAATGAAATGAGAATGCATAGTCTAATTTCTGGAAGGATGTAAATGACTTGAAGCAAAACCCTAGTTTTTATACAGAGTTGTAAATATTACTTCTATTACTGTATAAAAGAAAATATTATATTGACTGTAATAAGAAATGCTATTGTATTTCCCAAGTCTTGAAATGTATAGTTTATAAGCAGATTATCACTGATTGGGGATATCAAGAAAAGAAAACTCAACAATATTAATCTATTCATTCACTCATCATTCTACCTATCATTCATCTATCTTAATTATACCTCTCTGTACTAGAGTATGATACAGAAAACAGTACGGGGAAAATGCAGAGAAGGCATTATTTCTATCATTTCATTTTATTTAATCATTATTCTACAATTTCATAACTAGACCAGAATTCAATCATTTACTTTTGCATAATAATACTAACAGTTTAAACTAATCAATACTTAATCAATACTTTCATAAAATAATTTAACTACTTAGAAACAGAGAAAACAAGTAGAACCTATAACTGTAGATAGGACCAACAAACACCCAAGGAGGCAATGTTATTTAAACATCATTGACAACAATGTTCTTTTTAATTGGCTTATGATTGACATCAATGTTCTTTTTATACATCATTGAGGCATCACTTTACTCCCTAAATTCAAGCCTCAAATATATTTTCCCTACATTTATGTTTCTATGTGATGTAGGCGTAGAAAGTAAGGCTTGGATTGAGGGAGTATAATAATTTGAACCTTTTTATATATGTTGAATTTGCCTAATATTTTTCTCTTACACTTTTATGTTGATTTAAAATTGATTTATGATTGACAACAATGTTTTTTTAAAACATCTCAATTGTTTCATCTAGATACATTGTTATAACCTAGTCCCTTGGTTTCTCTTCCACTAAATTATTTTTAGTTTTATTAGCCTTTAGGAGTCATATTGTTTTTGTACTTGACAAATATTCATATAATTTACTTATTCTTAGTGGTCAAAATTTATTTACTTTAATAAAAAGTTTTAACTTCATGATACTTACTCCCCTTTTTAATTATGGTTCACATTTTGTAAGAGTCATCTTAATTTTTTAGCTTGATATAATTTGATAGCATCACCAATGGGTTCATTTTCATAATGATTGTTATCATTAATTACTTTATATGAGTTATTTGAGTACATAGATGCTTCTATGATTAAGTTCAATGGTTATCATTACTTACTTTATTATGGGTTATTTGAGTATAGATGCTTCTATGATTAAGTTCAATAGGTAAAAATGTATGTTTGTATCTAGGTTCATATTTTGTGCAAAAGATGGGGCATGAGAAGGTGGGTATGGGAGGAGTTGAGGTCAAGGTGCTAGGAAAAGGAAGAGAAGAGGATAGAAGGTGTGAGGAGGTGGGAGAGTGGCTTGGAAGAAGAGTGGATGGATAAATAAGGGGTGATGTAGAGGTAAGTAGGAATATATTAATAAACAAATTGATTATTTATATTTATAAAGATTTAATTTAAAATAATAATTAAATAGTAAATAAATATTTTTTTAATAATATTTATTTATTTAATAAATATTTTTAAAAAATAATTTTTTTAATTCAAAATTTTAATTAATATACTATATATGTTATCCATTAATTGAGGTTATTCCAAATGCTATGAGTTTAGAGAAAATAATATAATGAATGTATTTTGTAAGATTATTTTCGATCTAGTTTTTAGGTAATGAATATTCCATTTAAGATTGTTTTTCATCTATGTAATCATATATTATTATTTCGAAAATAATTTATCTTTGATAATAATAATTTATATATATTACATGCATTATATATATGTATATTATTGAGATGTATGATTAAAAAAAAGTAACGAATTATTTATATTTTTTTATATACATATTATTGAGATGAGTGATTAAAAAAAAGTAACCAATCATTTATATTTTTTTAAATTTTATTTTATTTTTCAAATATTTTTTATTAATCATCATTATATTGAGTGAATAAATAATTTAAATAATTTATATGTATTTATTTATTTATTAATTATATGATTTATTTGTATATAATATATGTTTGTTAATTGATATGTAAATATGTAAATTTATTTTAGAATTAACATTTGATTAAGATGTTGATTATAATTAATTAGGTTTCAATTATTAAAAATTTGTGTTTATTTTTACTAAATTATAAGTTTAAATGGAGAAAGGTAGATATGTACATTTCTATAGTCATAATAGCTAAATCACTCTAAGGAGGACTCTTATCCCATAAAGAAAGAGGGATCATACAGCAAATTGATCCCTAAATCTCTAACTAAATTGTAAACTTTAAATAAAAAACACCTATAACTAAACCGTACACCATTGGATACGTTTGAATTAACGATAGTGAAATGTGAACTAAAGGTATTGAAATTTAACGGCTACATAAAATTAACTATCTTTATGGTATTGAAATTTAACGGGTAAATTGAATTAAAGGTATTGAAATTTGAATTAAAGGTTTTGAAATTGAATTAAAGCTAGTGAAATTTAACGGCTAAATGGCGGTGGCTTTTCTCCTCTTCCTTGTCTCATTGTTCGCTCTACCAGGGAGTGTTCTGGAGCGCTGCGAGTTTGTTCATGGGTCCTATTCCGAACAGCTTTAGGCAGTACAGAAGCGAAAAAGCTCCAGGGAACCCTTCTAAGAAAGCTCTGCAGTTGTCGAAATCTCATTATGCTGGACATCCAAGGCAATGGTTTCACTGGCCAGATTCCTCGTCGTCTCAGCATGGGGCATATTATTTCTAGCAACAAGTTCATAAGTGAAATACCCTCGGCACTGACAGCGGGCTGCAGCTGACTTCAATGTTTTCAGTCAAAAATTATGGGGATTCAATTTCAGGTAGATTCTATTATTATTCCCTTGCAAGCAATCTCATTCATTTCTGTCAATCTCTTGGGTGCTGTAATGAGGTGTCGGTTTCTGTTCTTCAGCTTTGCGATTAATGTTGGGTTTGGTTCTGTTCTATTCTTGTTTTCATTATCTTTTCTACAGAAAATTCCCTTCCTTGAGTGTCTGTGGACAGTGTGATGTGAGTACTTTTCCTTTGTTGGTTTCCTTTGCGTACTTTTTCTGTGAGTTTTCATCTTGCACTACATGTTTGCTCCATGGAGGTCTTTGCATTTCCTGTCTACTCTATGCTTTCACTGCGTTGTGGGGATGGGGTATAATGACATTTTCTAGCTGAGATACAGTTTCAAACTTTTGTGATGAGATGCTCAAACCCAATGAAGAGCCCACGGATCCATTTATGTCTATGGATCACTCTTCCCGGAGGGATTCCCGCTTGCACATTAGCCGACAATCATCATTTTTTTAATGGTTTACTTTGTAGGGTTTCTTCCTTCTCCACGTTGTCCCCGTTATAGTGTTTCTTCTACCTCAGCCGTTAGCCAATATTGGTCATTCGAGAACCGAGTTCATAATTTTTTTAACATTTTCTTTCTTGGGTTTCTACCTTCTCCGCATTGTATAAAACCCTTTCTAGCTAAATAATTGTTATATAATTTTGATTGTCTCAGTTATATATTTTTTTACAGTTTCTTTCTGGGGTTTCTAGAATTTTTTTTTTAACATTTTCATTTGGTTTCTGTTCTTGATTGTTGAGATGAAGGTTGGGTTTTGTTCTGAGCTCTGCTTTTCTTTCAGAATCTGTGGATGCCGTATTGATTTAATTTCTTTTTATATATTTTTTCCTTCAAATAAATGTTGAGTTCTACTCTTCTCTCAAAAGTCCTAGGGTTAGGTTTTGTTCAGAGTTGAGTTTTTGTTTTTGGGTATAAAAAATTTAAAAATGGGTTGGGTTTTGTTTTGAGCTAGGCCAAACCAAATCATATCACAGATCGCACTTCAACTGCAGGTGCAGGCTTCTGTTTTCCGGCTTCTGTCTTTGCCTGCTTATTAATTTGTTTCTCCTACTGCATATCAATTTAGCTTTGCTTTGTTTTAACCCGCCTATCTTTTCCTTATATTTAAATTAACTGGCCTGTGTTAAATTCTGAGTGCATATTAATTTGGGCATCTTTGTTTTGTTGAACCGGCCTATCTCCCCCTTATATTTAAATATTCTCTTTATACATAGATTAATTGGCCTACCTTCTCTTTATATTTAGATTAACTGGCATGTGTTATATTTAGATTTAGGGTTTTTGGGTTTATTTTTTGCGATCAACTTCTCCTCCCATCCGGCTAGTTGGGAAAGACTTCTATGAAATCATTATTTAATATTTTTTAATTAAAAATGGCAAAAACCTTTATGAAATTCTGCGTGTTCATTTTTTAAGATTTTTGTTTCCAGTTGCTTCGGCGTCTAGTTATTTCACACTTCCTATCGAGAAATTTAAGTGAATATCTTTTTAGATTTTAAGTTTGGTGCTAATTGCATTTCACTGAACACGGTTTTAGATTTACGTTTTAGGCTTTTTAATGATTTTATATTATTTATTTAAATATCGTATGTCACATAAGTTATGTGAGTTATTTTTTAAATGTGTCCAAATGGGAAACATTTTCATGTAGAGTAGGAAGAAACCTCGAAACCTTATACCTTAACATTTTATTTCATATATATGTGATTCAACTAAGGTACCTTAACATTTTATTTCATATTAATGTGATTCAACTAAGCAAAGGTAAGGTTTAAACACAATGTGAGTGAGTCCTTTAATCATTAATAAGTTGATATTCTCACTAATTATGTAAGTAAAGGTTTATATAAGTGAAGGTTTAAACAAAATATGAGTGAGTTTTTTAATTATTAATAAGTTGATATTGTCAATAATTATATAAGTCACTTTTTTAAAAGTGGCAAATGATTTTTTATTTGATTTTTTCCTCTTAATTTTGAAAAAACCTATTTTTAAATTATTTCAAATATTATTTGATTTTTTCCTCTTAATTTTGAAAAAACCTATTTTTAAATTATTTCAAATACTATTTGATTTTTTCCTCTTAATTTTGAAAAAACCTATTTTTAAATTATTTCAAATACTAAATTTAGGAATTGGTAACTAAAGAAAGATTAATTTTGGCATATTGTTCATGTTATGATTTTGTTTCTTTTAAGTTTGACATGTGATTGGAAATAGTGTTTTGTTTTTTAAAGTTTGACAGGAGATTTGATTAGAAATTAGAATGAGAGTGGCATTATTTTTCAATTTTTATTTAAAAAAAAATATTCTTTTGTGTTTGGAGAACTTAGTTTTTTTGAAATCTTTGTATTGTATTATTGGAATTTATTTAGTTAATTGATAATTAAACTTTGGTTATGTAGGAAAATGGAGTATGTCTTGATAGAATGCAATGTAAAATGCATATTAATATTTTTCAAAATAACATTAATTATATATATATATATATATATATATATATATATATATATATATATATATATATACATATTAACAAAAAATATTATTATTAGATTTGCATCTAAAGTATATTAGATGTATGAGGACTATATATTATTTTTCATTATTTCTTATAGTGTTATTTACTTATACTATTTTATCATAACACTTTAATATATTTTATTGCGATAGATCTTATAGAGGGGTGCAGAAGAGAGGCGTCAAAGGAGGGGGGTGAGGGATAAGGGTGGGGGGAGGGGGAGAAGGTAAGAGGGGAGGAGGAAGTGGAGGAGGAGAGGGGGAGGAGGGTGAGAGACGAGGAGGGGGAGGGGGGTGAGGGGGGGAGGGAGTGAGAGTTGTAGGAGTAGGGGGTGAGGGGGGGGAGAGGGGGAGGTGGAGGGGGAGGGGAGGGGAGTGAAATGGAGGAGGGATAGGGGGAGGAGGAGGGGGGAAGGGGAATGGAAATTGGAGGACAAAGGGGATTGGGAGAAGGAGGAGGAGGCGGACAAAGAGCTTGAGAGAGATGGAGAGGGAGTGGAAGAGGGGTAAGAGGAATAGGACGAGGGGGGAAGGGGGAAGGGAAGTGGGATGATGAAGGGGATTGGGAAGAGGAGGAAGAGGGGGAGGAAGAGGAGGAGGAGAAGGGGTGAGGGAGAGGGTGGCGGGGCGTAGGGCGGAGGAGGAAGGAGTATTGTTGAAGGGGATGGGAAGGGGAGGAGGAATGTGGGGGTTAGGAAGAGGGGGATGAAGAGGGGGAGGAGGGACAGGGAGAAGGAGAGGGATGTGGAGAAGAGGAGGGGGAGGGGGAGGGGAGGGGGAGGCGTAGTGGGAGGAGGAGGATGATAGGGAAGGGAGAGGGGTAGGGGAAAGTGAGTAAGAGTGGGAGGAGTAGGAGTTGGGAGGGGGAGAGGGAGAGGGGAGGGGAGTGAGAAAGAGGAGGGAGAGGGGGAGGAGGAGGGGGAAGAGGAGTAGGAGGATTTTTTGAGGAGGGGGAGAGGAGGAGGAGGAGGAGGGGGAGGAGGTAGCAGAAGTGAGATTGCAATGGGAGGGGAGAGGAGGAGGATGAAGTGAGGGAGGAGGAGGAGGAGAATGAGGGCATGAAGAGGGTGAGGGGAGGGGGAGGGGGAGTGGGAGGAGGGTAGGGCAGGGGAGGGGGAGGGGGGAGGGGGAGGGGGAGGGGAGGGAGGGGAAAGGGAGTGAGAGTGGGAGGAGGAGGGGGGTGGGAAGGGGAGAGGGAGAGTGGAGGGGAGGGGAGTGAGGTGGATGAGGGAGAGTTGGATGAGGAGGGTGGAAGGGGGGAGTGAAATGTGAGGAAGAAGGGGATTGGGAAGACGAGGATGAAGTTGAGGGAGAGGGATAGGTAGTGGGAGAGGGGGGAGAGGAGCAAGAGGAGGAGGGGGGAGGTGGAGGAGGAGGAGGGGGGGTGGGTGGGAGGGGGAGTGGAGTGGATGGGGTGAGGGGGAGGTAGAGGAGTTGGTGAGAAGGGCGGAGGAGGAGGGAAGAGTGTTGAAGGGGAGGGGGAAAGGTTGTCGGGAGTATAGAAGGGGAGAAAGGGGGGAGAGGGGAGAGGGGGATGGGATAATTAGGAAGAGGGGGGGAAGAGGGGGAGGAGGAGGAGGATGAAGAGGGAGAGGGATAGGGAGAGAGAGTGGGAGAGGGGGAATATGAGGAGGAGGAGGAGGTCTCCAGGAGGGGGAGAAGGGAGGGTAAGGAGGGGGAGTGGGTGGAGGGGGAGAAGGGAGGGTAAGGAGGGGGAGTGGAGTGGAGGGGGTGAGGGTGAGGAGGGGGGTGTATTATGGTGGAGTGTGAAACCAGAGGTCGAGGGAAGGGGGAAAGGGGGGGAGGGGAGTGGAGAGGGGGAGGAAGGGGGAGAGAGAGGAGAGGGGGAGTGGAGGAGAGAGAGGTGGAGGTAGAGGAGAGGGGGAGAGAGAGGAGAGGGGGAGGGGAGGAAGAGGGGTAGGAGGAGGAGGAGGATGGGTCAAGGAGAAAGATAAGGGGAGGATGAGAAGGAGGAGAGGGTAAGGAGTGGGAGAGAGTGAGGATGTGGTGGAGGAGGAGAAGGTGAGGAAGGGAAGGAGAGAGGGAGAAGAGTGGGAGGGGGAGTGAGAGTAGGAGGGGAGGGGAGAACAATGGAGGAGGAAGGAGGAGGGGAGAGGGTAGGGGAGGGTATCACGGTGAGTTGGAGGAGGAAGAGGGGGAGGAGATGGGGGAGAATGAGGGAGGAGGAGCAGGGGAAGTGGGTGGAGGGGGAGTGGAGTGGAGGGGGTGAGGGTGAGGAAGTGGGTGGATTATGGTGAAGTGTGAAAGGGGAGGTTGAGGGAAGGGGGAAATGGGGAGGGGAGTTGAGAGGTGAAGGAAGGGGGAGAGAGAGGAGAGGGGGAGGGGAGGAGAGAGAAGGGGAGGAGAGTGTAAAGGGAGGAAGAGGGGTAGGGGGAGGAGCAGGAGGATGGGTCAAGGAGGGGGATGATGGGAGGAGGAGGAGGAGGAGAGGCTGAGGAGTGGGATAGAGTTAGGAGGTGGAGGAGGAGGAGCAGGTGAGGAAGGGAAAGGGAGAGGGAGAAGAGTGGGAGGGGGGAATGAGAGGAGCAGGGGAGGGGGAGAACAATGGAGGAGGAAGGAGGAGGGGAGAGGGTAGGGGAGGGTATCACATTAAGTTGGATGTGGAGGAGGGGGAGGAGATGGGGGATTACAAGGGAGGACGAGTAGAGGGGGATGGGAGGAAAGGTGGGTGACATGGAGGATGGGAGGGGTAGAATAAGGGGGGAAGGGGAGGGGGGAATTGGGTTGAGGGGGGAGGGGGGTGGGGAGGGGAGGGATGAAAATATATATGACAAATATATCATATCTATATTTAACATAACCCTCAATATTTAATTTCAAAAATACATATGAAAGTCTTTCCGCATTCCCAATTCCAAAACATTGATCACTATCACTCTTAGTGTCAGGAGATGAAAATCCAAGCATGCACATTCAGTCTCATTCCAGTTGTGTATAGAGGGATGAGTTCATCATGTGAGGGAATTTCTGAGACTCCAGAGTATGAGAGGAAGGCACAACTGTCATAGAGAAAAACCATAGAGAAAAAAGGGGGCATGGAATTCATCTTGAAGACTGATCTGATTAAGAAAAGGGGGTAGCGTATTACATTTCAAAGGATGAGTTCACTCCTTGAGGTCTTAACCTTCATTGCTGAGGTTATATTCCATTGCAAAGGGAACACACATTCTGAAGAGGGGTCGTGTCACCTTCCAGAGGGGATGTGACTTCATTTATGGGATAAGAATTTCTTGTGTGGGCCTTGTCTCTTCAGTAGTGGGACAATATTCCATTATGAGGACCGTGTTGTTCAACTAGGAAGGGTGCAGTTCTATTGAAGAGGACTTTTAGGAATAAATAACTTGATATTTTCATTGTTGGGAACTTTGGAGGAGAACCATCACTTATAAGAGACCCTAATGGCACTTCAGGGCAGAGGGTAAGTTACTACAACCATCCACATACTTGTCACTTGTTTCCATCATCTAGAGCAAGTCAGATCTATGTTTGTAGCTCATACATCTAATTAAAGGTCAATTTTAATATATTATATCAGTCAAACATGAGATTGGTTATTTCCATAAATTATATCATATTTGTATGTTGGTACAATCGTGCACATATTTCATTGCAAAACGCAATTGAGAACACAAGTCAACAAAAAAACATTAGACATGCATGTGAATATGTTGACTTAACTTGGAAAAGATAATAGCTCAACAACAACTTGGCCATACTTGAAATCAAAATCTGGTGGAGTTGATTAAGGGAGTGTAGTTGACTTAAACCAAGCAATGAAGAACAATCAATTGAGCGACTATCAAAAAATCCACCAATCCAAGCCCGGGGTGAATGATTGGGTTCCCTGAAGAAAACCTTTATTTGAATTTTGTAAAAAAATTTGACACTACATGGTAGTTTGTATTGTTGAGAAAACCTCTTTCTGATTGAAAACTGTTGCAATGAATTGAGTAGTACCCTAGCACAAAACTCAGGTAATAAATTGTAGTCAATGACTTGGCATGACCTGAAGTTGTTGAAACATGAACTTGTTGTGAATAGATCTAGACCAGGGAGTGTGTGACGCTTGGATCGTTCCCAGTGAGTGATATCCACTTACAGTCCAAGAATCTCTCAAGTATAAGTGTATCACCTAGTGATGAATCACTCCTCTAGAAATACTTGGCTTGATTTTGTTATTTCCTTACTATTTCTCCTAAGTTCTACCAAATGCTTGAGTAGGAGAACTATGGGTAAAACTATTGGATTCGAAGCATTAAACCAAGGTTCAAACCTCCTTGGTGCATTATTTTGTTCATTGAATTTTGCTCAAGTTGATAATTTTTAGATTGTGAATAGAGTACTGGAGAGCCATAATTTTATTTTGATCAAGTAAAAAACCGACCAATAATGAGTGGAATCTCTAAAAATCCACTAAAACTAGACTTTAATATTTTATGAAGGGAAAGGATGGATACCCTTGATGAAAAAAGAATTGGATCTTGAGAGATTGCATGCAGAGAAAGAAAGGAGGAGTAAGCTTATATTCTAGGAAGACACCATTACTACGTTGAATGCATATGTTTCTCAACTTCATAATGAATTTGTCTATTTTTGGATGCTATTGTCTCTTTACAGGTTATTGTTACTCTGTTGCAGATAGAAAATATAAGGTTTAAGGAGTGGGTTGATAGGTTGGAGGAAACCAATACCCAAATGGAGGAAAATACCAATTTCTCACACATCTCAATTCACTTATGGATCATTAATGGTGCTTATGGGTAATCTAACCATGATTCTATGTCATCATCCATGGTAATTCCTCCCTCACTGTTGTTGTTGATCACTCTATCTCATTAATGGTGTTTATGTCATCCCATTAAAAATTATTTAATATCATAACTTATAAGTGGAAATGCATAATTATTTAGTATCATAACAACAATTGTCATTGACGTAAGCATAACCCCAAAACAAGGCCTTGCTACTCTCATTCTTGTAGCCATCATAACCAAACTAGCACATCCATCCTAGGTTGCAATATGAAGCCACCTCATTGGTCATTCCTTAGGTAATATCTCTGCTTTATGTGTTATCGAATAGGTATATATTACTAGTTGTACTTGTGAACAATGACTATTAGGGATACTACTAAACCATAATTTGGTATGGGTATTAGCTAGAAAATAACTTATAGCTAGCTGAGTTAATTTAGTCTCTCTCTTTATCAATTCTTAGACCTACATCACATATTTCATCAGATGTGTACCTCTTGATAGAAATTTACAGCTCAAGGATGGAGATGCTTTAGGCACTCCCAAGTTGACCGCTCTAGGTAAATGTGGACATTGGCTTAAGGCCCATATTTGTCCATATTTTACCATTCCTCAAGACCAATAAGGTCTCTTGGACAAATAAATGGGTATAAAGCCAACAAACATAGGGCACACTATTTTTGGAAATATTGTCACTAGTTTTAGTTGGTTTGCAATCATATACAAATGAAAATTTTTGTAGCCATCACTTTCTATAGAATAGAATGGTATTTTTTAATGATGAGTAATCTTTAACTTCAATCATTATGGTCACAACTAGCAGAGGCAGATGACACTACAACTGTTGAATGTGAAGGAGCTGAGAAACTATATCATTATTGAAGTAATGATAAGGGGATGAGTGCTCTATCATGATCCAATTGGTATTCACAATGTGGATAAATTGTTTCTTGTTGGCCGTTGAATAGAAGAAAGGAATAATTATTTTGTATTCAAGGAGCATCTATAAAGATCATAATATATAAGTGCAATTGAAAAATCCTGTGTTTGCATTAAATTAGGAGCCACAGTCCTATTCCAACCACCATCATTAAACACTATCATCCAAACTAGCAATTTTTGGAGAAGGAACATGTGCATACATAGGAAAACAATAGGGTGATGTGTAAAATCTAGACATCATTCGATCAAATAGAGGTAGACAAAAATTTATTGCATGCCATATTTGAAGTATTACTGAGGAACAAAAGATAGAGTGCCCTTGTTCAGAAAATAGGGGAAAGTTTGCTAAATAATTTACGCTCTCAGATTTAAACTAACGTGGAAAAGAGAAAAATATAAAACTTTACCATTCTTCGTTCCGAAAATCCTTGACAGAGTCAAATAATTTTTTTATTTTTAGAATCATTTATATACAGAAAATATTTATCCCAAAAAGACAAACAAGTGTATTAAAGAGGAAGCACAAACAGTCATACATTTGTCAACAAAAGGTGTTAAAGAGTGTAAAAAATTATAATGTGAGCAACATATATCAATGGAATAGAAGAAGGGGTAGATAAATAAGGTTTATTTTATTCTTCATTCCATAAATCATCATAAGAGACAGTTTATTTTTGGTTTCACAAGTTATTTTATTTCCAGAAGATTATTTTTCAACATTGTGTTTGTTTCAACAATTAGGGTTTCTAGTGTTTATTTTGAGTAGATGTAAGACTAACATGTATAAACTTTGTATCTAGAATATCTTTCTAGAGAACTAGGTCAGCACCCTGGTCATGTTAGAATATATTTATAAGAGTCTCCTTAGGGATCCCACTTTGTATTGATATCATGGTACCGCACAGTCACATTGACCTACTACTTTTGTGCTCATTTGTGGTCATTGCACCATCCTTCTATCTCTTAACATGGGTGGATTGTTTCAGCCATTAGCAGTTCAGGTGGTCGAGCATATTTTTAATGAAAATGTATATTCGTTCATTTCATCTAATAATGCATTTTGAGTATCCTATAGATAATATGATTCTTCAAATGTTGATAAGGAAGCATCAGGCTACATTCAAGAAGTATCAAACCTGTACATATGAAAGGAATATCTACTACATATTTAAATTTGTTTTGAAAAAATTGTCTGAACCTAGAAATTAAAGTGGGATTTGTGATTTTGAAACACAATCATTGTTTCTCCCCTTGCATTGTAAAACAAAGTGTTGTAGTTATGATTGCACATTTTATAATAAAATTCAATATAGGTTTAGATGTTGATAGTAAGCAGTTTTTATATTTTTAGTTTAGATAGTATTTTCTTATGTATATATGCTAGCACAATCACTTAACTTGTGGTAGGTGTCCATAGACAATGGCAGATGATCAGATTATGACAGGTCACCATGAACTAATTAATGAGAATAGATTTAAAATGTTGAAGTAATATTTAGTTTATGAATTTTTTTATATAAGCTCATAACTAATTAATTATAGTAGATTTAAAATGTTAAAGTAATTTAGTTTTTGATAGTGTTATATATAGGCTCGTAATATTATAATAACCAGAATAAATTTTATACATGCAAGGTTTATAATTTTACATTTTTTTTCTTTTAGCTTGTTGTTGCAATGTTATTAAGCACATAGAACTAAAGAATGGTAGGAATGAATTCATGGTGTAACATGTGATAAGTACAGTATGTAGCTAGCTATCGGTATTCATCATATATCAGTAAGGATTCAACATACAAAATTCAGACAATAGGGAAGAGCTTTTATATTAATTTTTTTCAAGGTGTCAGACTAATTTTGATATATTTTTATGAAAAAACAGAACTATAGTTCCTCATATTCTTCATATGAAAATAAAAGTGATTGATCTTCATATTCAAAATCGAGAGAGGACTCTGTGATCAAGGATGAACTAGAAACAATGAAATTGATTTCAATAGGTACTCACTCACTTTGATTCAGATTATGTTATATATCATATAAACTTATGTGGCATGATTTGTATTAATTAATCAATGGAGGGATTACATAGATTTTATTCATGATCTGAGCAGTATAGATCTATATTAACTTTTCATATCTACTCAGAATTTAACAATCTGCTCTATAATCTGATGTGCACAGGTGACATATCATTACATTACTGGTCACATGTCATAAAAATTTAAAGTTTATAAATTACTATATGTACAATATGACATAAATTCTATAGTGCATTACTACTATTCCATTATATAGGTTCTAATTTTATAGGTCATCAAAATAATCTGGAAGTCTGGACATACTCATAACTACTATTTGTAGATTTTCCAATGTTTTTCTACAGTATTTATCTATTCCCTATTAAAATCAAACATCTTACAAATATTAAATTGGGCTTATAAATTACTAGAAAAATTTGTTCATACTTCAGTTCTGCACATTTTCTTTAATAGTAATTATCCTCTCTCGATAAATAACATTTCTCTTTAATTTTCTTGATAAATATTTTAAAAAAATGTTCTTATACTTCAAGGCTCTTTCTAAACATGTTTATTTAGCTTAAATTTCAATTTTCTAATTAATAAAAATTCATTTTGATTTCAAAATGATCAAATATTTAAAGAATTAAAAAACATGGAACATGTTTTCATTAAAAAATCAATACTAAATATATTTATTTTGATGATATCACAATGAGATTAGAAAAACTGATTGCACTGAGAGTAGCAAGGTGATCTACAACCAAGTATGGGGGATATGTTGTCACATAATGTAATGTAATGTAACGTTATGTTACCAAAAATAAAAAGTAATTAAAAAATTCCATGCTCATAAAATAAACAATTATGTTATGTTATGCTTTTATGTTATGTGACATATCCCCATACTAGGATGTATAGCACCTTGCTACTCTCAATGCAATAAAATTATCTTATCTTATTTTATCTTATGTTATCTTATCTCCTTTCACAAATTATTGAGATCATTATTTTTTTTGGACAGGTTGTTCGAATGTTATATGAGAGCAAGTGATGTGGGCTTCTACATCTCCATAAAAAAGGAAAAATTCTACACCATTTGAAAGAAATTGGTAGCATAGTTTCCTCGATGAGTCTCCTTGAAACAGTTTTGGTAAATTTACAGTATTTCGTGATGCTTTAGCAATACATATTTCCTCTTTATTTATGTATGTATGGATTGTGGAGATGACTAAATACAATTTTTTTCTTTTGAAATAACTCATGAAGTTGTCGGAAAAATTAATGACCTTGTTTAATTACAATATTGAGTGCAAAAAACATTCTGGATGGATGTATAAATCATTTATTTTTGGTGGAAAGAATGAGGGAGGCACATACTAGAAAAAGGAGTCTAGATAATATACCTTACAATATTTTGTCTTGAAGCATTATTATAAGAAGTAAACAATGTTAGTAAGAATCTTTGTCTTTAATGTTGTAGCTTTCTTATATAAAACAAGGTTCAATGGTTTAAACACTATTCTTAATCTCATGACATCTACTCGTCTTAGATTTTAAATTACTATATTGGAATTGCAGTTTACCACATTGCTATGTTGAAAAGTACCAATTTTAGAAATGCATCATACATTGACAAAGCAGGTACTTCATACTCATCATTAGTATAAGGGTTTCATGATTTCCATTCAATTTATAATAATCACACAAGTCAAAATTTTCCCACTCATCAGTGTAACTTGGTCATTTTAGTTTGTAATATTCCTAGTAGTAAAGAGGAAACATTCACATGGTTTATTAGGACCAAAATGACTTCAAAACATATAAAAAATAAAATGATTATTTTCCAAAGTGAACATGCCATCAAATGTGCCATCACTTTCATTATGAATCTTAATAGTCATATAATCGAGCACATATCATAATATTATAATTCATGAGTTCAATTAGGAAATTCCTAACTTTGACTTGACTCATGCCCAAAACAAGTACTATATGTTCCTGATTCAAGTTTGGGTTCAACAAGTATTACTTGTGAGTCAAGAATGACTCATGATTACCAACAAATGTTTGACCTTGTCAATGATTCGTACTCATGGGTAAAAACTTTCACTTGCAAGGGAGCATATAGTAGCTTAAAAAAAACATGAAACTCATTTTCAAGGATTCTTTTTACTGATTGACTAAGATATGAATCACGATGATTACAAACCTTAATGTAACTGAGAGGAGGACCACTTGTCATTTAGGGAATCGACATGGTTGATTTCTAATTTCTAACAAACACAAAGGAGATTGTGACATACAAATAACAACAAATTGAAAGGGTTTCATATCTACTACTAAGGAATATTATTCAAACTATTTCTTAAACTAAAAATCATTTCCTAGAGGTACACCTATGTTCTATAAACTATCTGTTAGCTGTTATAGGGTTTCGAAGCTTACTGTTAGGGTTTCTTTTCTTTCTTTTACTGTTTTTACTGTTTTCTTTTTAGTTTTTTTCTTCAATATACAACATTTTTCCATCTCCCTCCTTCCTCTTGCAGACCACATGATCCTATCCTTATCCCTCTTTACCTCTTCATCCCTACCCTACCTTTCCCCCTCTTATATTTTTGTGTGCATGACTAGCTTCTCTAATAGGGAGTATGCAGACTCCCATACCACTTTCCTTCAACAATTACTTTATCCCTTTCCCCATTTCTTGTCCCTTGAGACAACCTTAGTCAAATACGAGCTTCTTTCCATGATTATTTGGGAGATTGATTTCAAATCATACCCCCATTCCATCCTACAATCCACCTATGTCTCCACACCGAATTTTTCTGCATCAATAGCTAATTCATTAAGCAATGGAAATTCCATCACAAGCCTCTATGTTTCACTTTTATTCAACAATAAATGTAACTTCCATCTTGCAGTCCACCTATGTCCCCACTCCCTTTTTTTCATCATGAATAGATAATTCAATAAGGAATTTAAATCTAATCACAAGCATCTCTATTTCAGTTTTATTCATGGCCCTCTCTTTCCCTTACCTTTGAAAGTACTACCACCTCTTCTTGGTTGTAAAAATAAGGATATTTTTTGTGAAAAGAAAAATATTTTTAAATCCTTTCACTGCTTCCCAAAAAAATTCCGGCACACTATTTTCCCTTGCCACATTTCTCTCTCCTTGGATTTAGGCTCTTTTCCTTTGGAAAAATTTTCTTCATCATTTTGAACTATTTCACAAGTATACTTATTCAACTACATTACATATTTCCTCCTTCATGAAATTTATTTCAGATCTTAATTTTTGTTCATAAGAATGTGATGATGAGGATGTTGGGCCATGTACCTTGGAGGGCGAGGCTTTATATTGTTGAATATTGTAACTTCTAAGAATATTATATTTGTATATTATTTATTCCGGAGATGTTCCATACCTCCGATGTGATTATACTATGAATCCGGAGATGTTTATTCCTCCGAATTGGTTGTGGTAACTAGGGTTATTAGACCCACCATGTGGGGGTCAGCCCAGTGAGTTATAATAGGGTATTTAACCTAATGGTTAAATACGAGCCTACATGTACTTGTGTAAAATACATGTCAGTGTAGTGTATAAATAGAGGAGGTATGTTCCTCATTTGACAGACACACACACTTGAGAGAGGCGCACTTGTGGAGGAGAGGTCTACTATGGTGGAGAAGGAGATCATGTCTTTGGTTTGCATCTTTGTATATTGCTGGTCATCTATATTGAGGAAGCTTTACTGGGTTTTCTACCCCATGAGGGTTTCCCAGGATAAATCTGTGTCTCTTGTGTTTATGCTATGCTTATTGTTTCTTCAGTGATCCTGTATATGCTATTATTGTGAAATGGAATGTAATGCTGATATTTTCTGTCTTATCATATTAAATTTTAACATGGTATTAGAGCTAACCTGAAGGAAGACAAGGTATGGCACTTACGACACTTGCTTTACTTACGACAATTTGAAGGTTAGGGTTTTACATAGCAAAAACCAGTCATCGTGGAACTTTCGCTATAAATCCATTTCTGCGAAGTTTCAGGGTCTGAAAAGTTTACAGGTCGAAGATAACATCCCCAGGTACCTTGTGTCCAAAGGGCACCCTCAGATTCGTTGTACTGTATAAGTTATGATCAGTACAAGTTAGGGTTTCTGCCTCTTCCAGATCTCAGTCAAAATCAGGTCACCTTGGAAAAAAGGTCATAACTTGGGCTAGGAAGCTCCAAATGAAATTTCGTAAAAAGTGACAGGTAGTACACAGACTGTACTGTCTCAAGAAAATTTTTCAGAGGCCGAAGGTGAAACAGTGACATGTGACATGCCGTACAAGTTCTCTCTCCTATTTTATCCCATAAACAGGTCACGTTGCGACACTTGGCATAACACTCTCTCAGAGAGTCCAATTGAGGTCATACCTATCAAGATGGAAATATAACGGGGCTAGCTATCTCAAGAAAAGTTTTTAGAGGCCGAAGTTCAAACAGTGACACGTGGCACACCGTACAAGTTTGCTCTCCTGTTTTATCCCGTAAACAGGTCATGTTGCGACACTTGGCATAACTCTCTCTCAGAAACTCCAATTGAGGTCAGAACTGTCAGGATGGAAAGATGACAGGTCAGGATACTGCAGAAAAAGTTTTCAGACCTTGTGGAAAAGAAATTTTAGAGTTATAGCAGAAACAATCAGGTGCATATTTTTGTCAAAACAGAATTATTTTTGGAGCACCTTTATTCATGGCTTCCGGAATTTAGGGTTTCAGAGAAAGTTAGAATTTTTGAAATCGGAGTCCATGGCTGAATGCTACTCAGGAAAATTGAAATTTAGAGACCAAGATTGAATTTTTTGGTTGGGTAGAAGATCGGGCTTCATCAAACCCTAGTTCGGGTTCCTCTCCAGAAGATCCAGAAGTTTCGAAGACAATTTTGAGAGGTCAAATTTTGGAGATTTCAAAATTGAAGAATTCTAGGTTGATCGGCTTAGCAAGACACATTCTTCCATCCATTCAGAAGTGTGAAAGTCAAATATTGAATTTTTAGGGTTTCTCTAGCAAACCCTAATCAAGCTCCAGATCAAGTTTCAGGGGGAGTTGAGGCTAAGGCCTTACATAAGAAGACTACAAAAGGTCTCGACAGGTATGACTTAAGGAGGTTCAGGTATGCCTTGAAATCTGATTCTTGATTAAGTTCATAATGTGTTTGTCTTCATGTTATTTATTAGTACAATCTTGATTAATTGTCTTATCACCCTAGTAACAATATGAATGCATGTGAATGATCGAAGACATTCATTGATTAGGGCTATATGATTGTACTTATGCATTATGGTTTTGTGTAAGGTTGATGTTGTCTGCTAACAAGACACAGGTACATCACAAAAGACAAATCAAGTTCCATGACCATGACAACATGAATACAAAGACTCACGAGGTATGTATGACTTTGTTATATTATGTTTAACCTACAAGACATGCAGGTTCTAGCTCAGGATCTCTAAATCATTGAAGAGATTGTTTAGGTATGTTGTACATAACTAAGCAGGTATACTAATCCAGGTATGTTTTCCTATGTCATGTTAGAATCTTACCTTGTGTAAGTATACTTGGTATGATTGGTTAGTAATCAAGGGTTTATGCATACTAGATCAAACAAGAATATGCATGAGTAAAAGAAGACTTCCTTGAAACCCTGAATACTAATGATCATGACTGTACATATTCAAGATTATTTAGAATTAGAATGTTTTGATAATATTGAGAATATACTAATGAATGTATGTTTGTGTATGAGATCATGAGGATGACACTAGTGTGCACTTGAGCATGCACAGTGGTACAGAATGAATAGAAGTTCAGAAGACATACAGAAGATCAAGCGGGAGACAACCACACAAACATAAAAGATAAGTATTTGAGTTGTTATTAGAAATAGTAAATGATATTGCTTGTATGCATATTTGTATTCCTAGGATATATCATGCTGAGTGTAAACATTCATAAAGCATTGAACAGTATACTACTAATATGCATATGATTGGTAAATTGGACAAACATTCCATTGTTGCTTGTCTAGAATGAAACCTCTTTGTTGACGTACTGAGAGCTGTGCACACTCTCGATAGTATGTTCTGGTAGAGATGGAAGGCATCTAGATAGCCACTGTATGCATACAGGATATGGGAAAGTGTTGTGCCAAAGTATTGGTCAAAATAGTTGCATAACTATGTAAATGATATCTGTATGCATAATAGGTTATCATGTCAATATGATTTGATGATTATGAAGTATTACTAATCATGTACTTAATTTTGATTTGTAGGAAAGATCATGATGAATGATGAACTCTGAACAAGCGATGGATGTTCAACAAAATATTTACAAATCAAACACACTATAGAAAGCTTGTGGTTAAGAGATTCTCTTAGAAAGAGGAAGAGAATCATGATGAGATGTTTTGCTCCAAGGGACTAGATAAGACCATTCTCTTAATAATGTAATCAGGTTCTGTATGGGTTCCCAGGATTGGTAGTCAATTGACGAGCTTAATGATCATCATGGGTGATGTGGATCTCAACCTTTTCTACAAGGTTGAATATGGGTTCTATACACATATGACATGGGTGCAAGAAGGAACTCACCACAGAGTTCGAATGATTTTGAGGCTCATATTAGTAAACCCATCTGACGAGAGATGGCACAGATAGATATGCAGAAGATCACTCAATGCTGAGTGTGAATAATGGACAATTGACAGCTTCATGACAAAGCTTGGGCTTTACCAGAAATAAAACTGTTCCTAACCTTTACCTTAAGGTTGTGGATGATGAACCTATCATACCATTATTGTATGATGATGATCTCTTTCTGACAAGGAATGAGAAATAGGTCATGAAAATGGCTGCATAAATGAAAATGAAAGATCTCAGATTAATGCACTACTTCTTAGGTCTGGAAGTATGGCAAGATCCAAAAGGAATCTTTTAAATCAAGGTAAGTATGCTGTGAAGTTTCTAAAAAGATTTGATATGTTGGAGTATAAAGCCATGGCCACTCCCATGGACTCCAACTTGAAGTTGTTAGTTAATGACTCATCGTATTTAGTGGACCTAACTTTATATAGACAAATCATTGGGTCATTGATGTATTTAACAAATACTAGGCCAGATATATGCTTTGCTGTAAATACCCTAATTCAGTATCTAGTAGAACCTAGAAAGGTTCACTTAATAGCTACAAAGCATGTAGTGAGGCACCTAAAAGGTACATTAGATTTTTGGTCTATATTATCTTGGAGGTCATGAACTCCGTTTACATGGTTACTCAGATTCTGATTGGGCAGGAAGTGTCTCAGACAGAAAGAGTACATCAGGTGGATGTTATAGTCTTGAATCTACCATGATCTCATGGTTCAGCAAGAAACATTCTAGTGTGGCTCTCAGTACTGCTGAAGTAGAATATATGGCTGTCTGCTCTGCTAGCTGTGAAGCAGTATGGCTTCAGAAGCTTTTATATGGAGTGTTTGACTTAGAAATGGATCCCACTGTGATTATGTGTGATAATCAAAGATGCATTAAGATGTCTGAATATCCTGTGTTCCACGATAAGTCAAAACACATTGAGATTCGATACTTCTATATATGAGATATGGTGCAGAGGGGAGCTATCAAGCTCGAGTATATAAGAACTGAGGATCAGATTGCCAATATCCTGACTAAACCTTTGTCTCGATTAAAGTTTGAATACTTCCGAGACAAGCTTGGTATAGTCCAGAAGGACCCTCCTCTAAAGGGGGAGTAGTATAGTATCTGATAACAAGTCTGTCCCTTCATTTTTGTTGCACTTAGTTACTTAGAATTATTTAGATTTAGAACTCTTATATCTTTTACCTTTGATGACAGATGTATTAGTGAGAATACATGCTAGATGTATACATGTTTTTGATGTGATGTATACATGTTTTGATGTTAGATGTATTAGTGAGAATACATGCTAGATGTATACATGTTTTTGATGTGATGTATACATGTTTTGATGTTATATGTATTAGTGAGAATACATGCTAGATGTATACATGTTTTTGATGTGATGTATACATGTTTTGATGTTAGATGTATTAGTGAGAATACATGCTAGACGTATACATGTTTTGATGTTAGATGTATTAGTGAGAATACATGCTAGATGTATACATGTTTTGATTATACATGCTACATGTATACATGTTTTGGTGTGATGTATACATGTTTTGATTAGTGATGTATACATGTTTTGATGTGACACATGCTCTTGGATATTTGTACCTGTATAGATGAGAATACAGATGAGGATTGGATCATCCCTGGACTTTCAGTCCTAAAGAGAGCCGTAGACATGAGGTCTCCGAGAATGAAGTCCTTAGTGGACAGTTGAGGGGATTGGATCATCCCTGGACTTTTAGTCCTAAAGAGAGCCGTAGACGCGAGGTCTCCAAGAATGAAGTCCTTAGTGGACAGTTGAGGGGATTGGATCATCCCTGGACTTTCAGTCCTAAAGAGAGCCGTAGATGTGAGGTCTCTGAGAATGAAGTCCTTGGTGGACTTGAGGGAATTGGATCATCCCTGGACTTTCAGTCCTAAAGAGAGCCGTAGACGTGAGGTCTCTGAGAATGAAGTCCTTGGTGGACTTGAGAGGATTGGATCATCCTTGAACTCAAGTTCTAAAGTGAGCCGTAGACAGGTGTCTCTGAGAATAGAGGATAGGACTGCATTGTCCCTGGACCTTGGTTCAAAATGCACGTGATTGGATTAATCATCCTTAGACAGTAAATCCAGGAAGGATAGTCTTAAATCTGATTGTGATTGGATTAATCATCCTTAGACAGTAAATCCAGGAAGGATAGTCTTAAATGTGATTGTGGTAGGATTAATCATCCTTAGACAGTAAATCCAGTAATTCCGAAAGGAAGGATAGTATTAAATGTGATTGTGGTTGGACTAATCATCCTTAGATAGTAAATCCAGTAATTATGAAAGGAAGGATAGTCTTAAATGCGATTGTGGTTGGACTAATCATCCTTAGACAGTAAATCTGGTAATTCCGAAAGGAAGGATAGTCTTAAATGCGATTGTGGTTGGATTAATCATCCTTAGACAGTAAATCCAGTAATTTCGAAAGGAAGGATAGTCTTCAATGCGATTGTGGTTGGATTAATCATCCTTAGACAGTAAATCCAGTAATTTCGAAAGGAAGGATAGTCTTAAATGCGATTGTGGTTGGATTAATCATCCTTAGACAGTAAATCCAGTAATTCCGAAAGGAAGGATAGTCTTAAATATGATTGTGGTTGGACTAATCATCCTTATACAGTAAATCCAGTAATTCTGAAAGGAAGGATAGTCTTAAATATGATTGTGATGAGATTGATCCAGTAATTCCGAAAGAAGGATCATGTGTATAGATGACGATGCTGCTGATCGTGTGATGACGATGCTGCTGATCGTGTGATGACGATGCTGCTGATCGTGTGATGATGATGCTGCTGATCGTGTGATGACGATGCTAATGATCGTGATATGACGATGTTGATGATCGTGTGATGACGATGCTGTTGATCGTGATATGACGATGCTGATGATCGTGTGATGATAATGTTGCTGATTGTGTGATGACGATGCTGCTGATCGTGTGATGACGATGCTGTTGATCATGATATGATGATGTTGATGATCGTGAGATGACGATGCTGATGATCGTGTGATGACAATGTTGATGATCGTGTGATGACGATGCTGATGATCGTATGATGACAATGATGCTGATCGTGATGGTCTAGATGACGATGTTGATGATCGTGAGGATCTAGACGTTGATGTTGCTATAGTTGTTCGAGTGCTGCAGGAGATAAAGACTCAGTACTGAAGATGTTGATGTTCCAATAACTGGTTGAGTTACTGATGATGTTAAGAAAGCTTCCAATGATTTATAGATGTATCATGTATGATGTATGACTCGTTGCTCCTGCAGATGTTGTTATAATATCCATCTCGTTAAGGGGGAGTGTTGAATATTGTAACTTCTAAGAATATTATATTTGTATATTATTTATTCCGGAGATGTTCCATACCTCCGATGTGATTATACTATGAATCCGAAGATGTTTATTCCTCCGAATTGGTTGTGGTAACTAGGGTTATTAGACCCACCATGTGGGGGTCGGCCCAGTCAGTTATAATAGGGTATTTAACCTAATGGTTAAATACGAGCCTACATGTACTTGTGTAAAATACGTGTCAGTGTAGTGTATAAATAGAGGAGGTATGTTCCTCATTTGACACACACACACACTTGAGAGAGGCGCACTTGTGGAGGAGAGGTCTGCTATGGTGGAGAAGGAGATCATGTCTTTGGTTTACATCTTTGTATATTGTTGGTCATCTATATTCAGGAAGCTTTACTGGGTTTTCTACCCCATGAGGGTTTCCCAGGATAAATCTGTGTCTCTTGTGTTTATGCTATGCTTGTTGTTTCTTTAGTGATCCTGTATATGCTATTATTGTGAAATGGAATGTAATGCTGCTATTTTCTGTCTTAGCATATTAAATTTTAACATATATTGGCTTGATTCTGGTAGACCAGGTAAAATATAATTTTATGTAGGTTTGATTAAGGATTTTCATAAGAATTGGGATGTGGGTTATAAAGAAGAGGAGGTTGAAGATAGACAACTTTATTTCCTTTGTAATAAGGAATCCTTAAAGGAACACACTTCTTCATTCCATAAGCTACTTGTATTTTCATATCAAGTAAAAACACATAGTGATGATGAGATGCACTTGCATGAGTACATCCCATCAGCCATCATCATGGACTGCAAGGAGGACAAGGGTTTGTTAAGTAATGATCCATTTCAAATTTTTTATTTTGATGATAAATCCTTAGATGATTTGGATATGGTATATGATTTTGTTAATCCATGCAATGAAACAGAAGAGGAGGATGAGTTGGATTATCTTCTCATGATTGGAAGACATGGATGGGATGTGGACAATTGGTTTATTCAAGGATATAACATATACGACATTGATACAAATATCCATATGATTGAATTTGAAAATATAATGCATCTTAGGAAACCAAGCATGGGGTAGGTATGGAAAGCTTATTCCATTGTTGATGAAAAAACATATTTTCTCCCTAATGGGGCTGATTTGGTAATGAACAAAGGAGATTTTCATGGTGATGTAATTTCTGAAATATTCCATCCATTGATGTCCCCGGTTCTTTCCCTCCTCGTGAATGAAAATCCATCTGGAAATGGTGTTTTTGAGGCTACAATATATTTTGGGACTGCAATGTTTTCATTTGATGATTTATTGCAGGGATTTTGAGCCTTTCTAAGTAAGTAACAATCCCTAGTTCATGAGTTTTTAATTTCTTCAGATCGAATAAATATGCCCATTATTCACGTGCATTCTTAATAGAGGGAGGTCAAGAAGGTCGTTCCATATTCTTCATGGAGCCACCAAAGCTCTTATTTCTTGAGTATGTCAATGATGATGTTACATTCCTTATTGAAGGGTTTCCGTGTTCTTATGTTGGGGATAGTGACTACATCAACCTGATCCAACAATGTATACATCAATGTTGAAGTAGTTCATGCCATCCATGGTATGATTTTGGTGTTCTTTGACATCCTCATGAACATACTTTAGAGTTTACCCTATGTAATGTCCCTAAAAGCAGAAAACATTTTAAATTTGTTCATTTACTACTAACATTGTCTATTCAAGTAATATATAACAAATTAACTTCAGTACTGGGAAGTAATATTAGCCTTGTCAAAGAAATGAGGAAACATGTTTTATGAAAGTTGGTTTTATGATTTCCTTTAAATTTGAATGGACATGGTTGTCTTCTATTGTATGTTTTATGTGGAAGCGATGAAGTAATGTAGTGTGAATATCAAGGCACTATCATCTATGGCATGAATGACCAGTTAAATACTTGTGTAAAACATTATATTTTTCTTTAATTACTTTGTTTCTATAGCTTAAATGTATGATTGGATTTATTAACATGTTGAAAATCATTTATATCATTAATTTAGGCCTGATGGACCTTTATGAGGAGAGTATGAATACTTTTGAGGTTTTTTGAGTTGGTAGTTATGTTACCGGTGGAGCTATCGAGAGGTAAGGGATGAGTATTTGAAATACCCTGGGCTTACTTAGCAATCTTTGCTAAAGCACTATTTGGAAAATGTCTTGTAGGTATAAAAAGGACCCTTTACACACTTACCTAGTTCTACTACCTAGCAAGATCCTAACCTTATGAATGAAACGGTCCAAGGAATATCTTTTGAAATAAATCCATGTAATAAACAAATGGGGTTTTGAGCAAACGTGACCCTAAATATAGTGTTTGGGTAATGTATTGAAGCGCTAGTGGTGTTGGTTGTAGATTTGAATGCTACCCATGCGATCTTCACATGGTTCACTTGCCAGATGGAAAGAGGGTTTATGCATCTGGCCTAAATGACCAATGTTGTCATTTTGTGGTTTTGGCTTAGATGGTAACTTCAAGCTATGTTTTGGTTTCAACTATGCTGTCACCTGAGTTATGCTCATGGTCAGTGAAGTCACAGCTACTAAGTGTGGAGATGGAGGGTGTTATGATCAAATAAAAGGTAAACTTCTCACAAATTCAATGGGTTCACCAATATGCTTTCTGCATATGATTTTGTCTTGATTAACTCGTGGCTCTTTCTGACTTTGTTGACAGGGTTCGCAGGTATGGGTGTTCCCTACAGTGGGTTTTAAAAAGTGATAGGGAAGACTTGGGTTTCGACGTAACTCTGGTAAGACCAGGTCCCCTCAATGCTCGTTTCTCCCTGTCGCAGTAATGGTTGCAAGTTTTGTAGTTTTGAGCTCTTAAATTGTAACTCATATGTGCCCTCCGGTCTCTCAGTATCTAGTTTTGAATTTTCTTGGGTTGTGTCTAGCCTGGTCAACAAATAAGGGGAAAGCGACTATGGAAAAATCGATTTGGACTTTCCTGGGATTATGAACCTACTGGGTCAATGTCCATGATGTTTTAAGTTTGATAAAATGAAGGGATATAACATTAATGGTTTTATTTTGTTACTGTAGAAGGGTTTGAATGGATGGTTCTGTAAAAATATTTAAATATTTGGTAAGAAAATATACACAGCGTTTTTGAATGAGATGTTGGTATTTGGATTTTATTTGTATTTCTAACTGAGTAAGGCCTTTTAATTAAAAGAAATGAGATATAACTGATGCTTTCTAGAAAATTCTCTTCGTTGATTTTAGGTACCTCTATGAGTTTTTCTTTTTGGTTTTATGCGTAGGGTTTTAGTTTAGTCTATGTGGATGAAATCGTTACTTTGCAAAAAGATAGGACGCCAATATTCTGGGAATGTTCTTTGGTGTTTTCTTGGATCCAAAGTGTAATGGCTCTGCATTTTTAGCTCCAGCATGATGAAAGTTCTATTGCTAAATAAATGGGTATGATGCTGAGAGCATATCTCTGTTTATTGCATGCGTTGCTTCCTTGGATGACCTCTGTCCAATTTATGATTTTAATTCCCTATAGCTTTCATGGGTTGATTCTTAAATGAAAGAATCTAATTAATGGTAAGCTAGATTATGCGTTTTGGTTTTCATGTTGTAACGTTGGGTTTTTTCCAAGTATAAGACTGATTTTTGGTAAGGGGAAATTACTGAAACCCTGAGTAAAAAATTACGCTAGCAATTGCTTGTATTGAAGTCGTATGTATGGTAAACGGTCCTATGCTACATTGATATTTAATTATACTAGAGATCATTCATGTTATATGTTGGTGGATAGTTTCAAATGATTGACCTGCGTTTTCTTTTTAGTTCTTTCGAATTAAAAATAATAAATCAAAATGTTGAGTTTAACTATGTTGGTTTATGAAGGTTCTTGTGGAGCCTTAGGAGATCTGTGTCTATATTTCCTTTTGAATGCTAGTTTAAATTTTGATAGTTTTTATGCTTTATAAAAACAGACCCTAAATTTCTCATGCTTTAATAATTTAAATGTACAGTGTAAAATATTTGGAAATGCAATTTGTTTGTAATGGTAAAGTGTTGTACAGAACTGGTATCATCAATAGTTTAATGATAATTTAATACTAGTGATTTTAACTATGTAGGTATCTAGCACACGCTAGCGATGCTAGCCCTGCTAGATCATCTTAGCCTGTAATAGGAAAATTAGAGCAGGGTTTTCTTTTTTAAACTTCCAAACAAAAATAATAGATGCATTTAAAACTAGGGTTTAAACTTGGGAAGCCCATGCCATTTGGCCCTTGCTCCATAAAAAGGGAATCAAACTTATAATTTACATAAAACAAAATTGATGTATAGTATTCCTAAATTTAATATCTACATCTCTTTTAGCTGTACATAAAATTTGTAATTCGTACCTGGTTCTTGAAGCTTGCCCTTCCCTTGCAGAGCCTGCACACTTAGACACTAGTTAATGGAAAATTGATGTATTGATCTGGTTGACCTATAGGATGAACTTTAACTGAATAACCTTGGGACTACCATGTTCCTCCCAACCATGACCCTTACACCATTTTTGGTTCTAACTGGATCCCCTCGAGCTCGTTCCAACATGAAATAAGTAAAGTAGAGGACCTAGGATAGGCTGTTGATCAGATCTAGGAAAATAGTAAACTTCTTCACTTCTGTAGAACAACTCTCTTCTCTTACCATAAGGGAATCATAGAAGAAAAATAATACCCTTCTCTTGGGATTTGTCCTTTATATAGGTGAGTGTTTTTTGGAATATAGCTATTGAGTTTAAATAATAAATTTAAATTGAATTATAATATTTATAAACGATATTTTACTAATTACTTACTCCTAGTTTATCTAGGACTTTTATTTTGTTATACAGATGTATCTTTAAGTTACATTACCATCATTTCTTTAAGTATAATAATAATATGAGAAATATCCTATGCATAACTTTTATGTATCCTATTTACATAAAGGAGTTTTTATTTTATAAATAACCAATGTGATTATTTAATAATTAAATAATCATAGTAACTCTTTGATTTAATTTATTAAATATCATAATAATTTTTTTGATAAATATTATAAATACAAGGTCCAACCCTTTGGACATGGACATGGTCTTTTGGTAATTTTGGATAGTTTGCTAGGTTTAGGTGACTCTAGGCTCCTCTTGCATGTAGGATTCCCTCGTTTAACTTGGTAGTTCCCATGGTGCTTGATGAGAGATACAAATGATTCATTTAACCAATTAAATAAATGTGATGATTAGTAGTGCTATTCAAAGTCTTCTCGACTCAACACTTTCAAGATCAAGTAACCCTGAGTTCTCTTCAGAGCTTTGGCTCAACACTCTCACATGGGAATTAAACTAGTGCAATTCCAGTGCATTTTGCTCAACACTAATACTAGAGTGTGTTTGTGAAGCACATCTAGAAATACAAATGGCCTCGGATCTGGTATTCATTATCAAGCTTGGAGTGCTCCAAGTCTTATGCCCAACACTCTATGTACAACAGGGATTACGCCCAGTATGTAATAAAATCCTCTATGTACATTGGCGTTTAAGCCTAGTACATAGGTCATCCATGTGTTCCAGAGTCAACGCTCACACATCATAAAAGTCAATCATGTAAATCATAACTCTGCACAATATGTAACACAAATCATCTCAGTATATTAGTATTCATGTCAAAATCTCATGATAAAACATAAATCAAATACATTGGGGATTTCTTCCGAGTATATAACAATAGCATGTATCGGTTAGGGTCCATGCCCAAATATGTATATCCATAAAAGAAATAAATCATGTGCATTGGGGCTTACGCATAGTATAACAAAATAAATCATATGTGTTGGGGCTTTAATCCCAGTATATAATATCAATATAGTCAGTCAAAATTCAGGATATTACATCCCTCCCCGCTTAGAAAACAACATCATATCGGTGTTTCCTAGGGCCTAGAAATGAAGTCATTAAACAAGGGGCCTGCTTCAGAGTTTCAGGGTGATGGATTACTCCGATATGTAAGTAAAATTCATTCTTTACATAGTATATATTTTGTTTTATATCACAATTTTTGATTGTTTCGTAATTTATTTCTATTTAAATAATTATCTGACAATTTATGTGAACAAATATACAGCTGGTGTCCAATGACACCCCATATTCACATAATCTGGTCATTGATGCTGATGTCATTGATGCAACGGTCAATGCTGCATATGATTTTGGTGCTTCACCATTAGCTGTAAAACTTTACTTTTTAATTTGTCATTGAGTGATTTACATATTTATAATTTAGAGAATTGCAACATTCAATACATCTTAGACTTTATACAATATGTTTTATGTAGGGTGGGAATGATGAGTTTGTGGAATCCTAGGTTGGTCCCTCCCATGTAGAGGAAGATTCCCAAAATCAGGTATTCTTTTAATTATGCTTTTAATGATTTGAAACATGTATGTGTTTAATTATTAGAAATTTTCTAATTGTATCTTTATGTTTTGTTACATAGCATGGTTACTAGGCTATGTTTCACCATATATTTAGGCCAACGTCATTTAGTCCAGCCACCGGTGACCCTCTTCCCCCCACCAGGTACATGCACATGTCTCGCTTTCTTTGAAAAAGTCATTATCCGTACATGTAGTATATATACAGTCTTGTTCTCTTTGTATTTGCTAACATTGACATATATGTTACTTTATCCAGGCATCTAGTGATGCAGTGGTGCTTGAAGAGCACCAAATCGATGTTGTTGGTGACCCATCTCCCCCCCCCAAATATGTTTGTCTCTCTTTCTTTGAAAAGGTCAGTGTACATCCATGTAGTATATACAGTCTCATTTTCTTTGTATTTGCTGACATTGGTCCATATGTTACTTTATGCAGGCATCTAGTGATGCAATGGTGCTTGGGAGAGGGTGTGTGGATGTGTGTGAGAGAGACAAAGGGGGGGGGAAGGTTGGTTATATAGGTAGAGGGGGTGTGGTTTTTCAAGACCAAGAGGTGTGTAAGTTTTTTTGAGGGGGGAGTGGTAATATTATGAAGGAGGGGGAATTTAGGAAGAGAGGGGGAGAGAGAGAGAGGAGGGAAAAGGGGAGATAGAGAGGGTTGAGGGACAATTATAGAGGCAAAGAGATAGTGATGGAGAGAGGGTGTGTGGATGTGTGTGAGAGAGACACAGGGGAGAAGGTTGGTTATACAGGGAGAGGGGGTGTGGTTTTTCAAGACCAAGAGGTGTGTAAGTTTGTTCAAGGGGGAGTGGCCCGATAAGGAAAGAGGGGGGATTTAGATAGAGAGGGGGAGAGAGGAAGAGAGAGAATAAATTATGGGGGGAGAGAGAAGGTCATGGAGAGAGGAGGTAGGGGGAGAATGTGAGGTATTGAGTGAGTGAGAGGATGGAACACATGGAGGTAGAAGGAGAGGGAGGGAGGGGAGAAGCAAGAAGGGAGAGAGAGGGAAAGGAGAGAGAGGGAAGGGGGAGAGAGGGAAGGGGGAGAAAGAGAGGGATGAGGGATGGTTATAGAGTTAGAGGGGTGGTGAAGGAGGGAAATAATGATGGTTAGATAAAGAAGGATGGTGATCTTTTTCTTTTAGATGGGGTTTCTCCCAAAGCCTATCCATTTACTTGGTCAAGTATTTTTTGCTCTCCTACCAATCTACTAAAGGTAAAATGCATATGCAATATGAATTGCATATGTGAAATGAATCGCATATGCGATATGAACAAGAAAAAAACGCATATGCGTTGTTTTAAAATTTAAAAGATCGGCGGGAACAAGGCTTGGGATGATGTTCGGAAATAGCTTCGGACTACCGAACCTATTGGCTAGAACAAAAAAACCAGGCCCATTGCTTGTATTTTGGAACTCTATCAATATGCTCAGTTTCAATGGCATGTTTTGCTAGGAAAAACTCAATATTTTTTTATGAAAATATAGAATATTGTAGAGTACGATCTAACGATTCTGAATATGTAATTTTTTCATAAAAATGTATGTTTTATTTATTTATTATTAATTTTCTAAATGGCACACGTTAGTTTTCGAAAATACATACATCGATTGGTTTTTATATAACTTTTGATTTCCTTCAGCATTTCCCAAGAAAACTATATGGTGCACTAAAGGAGACTGAGCTCTACAATCGTATATATAGAAATGAATGATTTCATTAAATGTTTCCCCTAAAGTGTTGCACCCGCACATAACATTTTCATTTCAAGGTTTTTTGACTTCAATAATTAATAACAATAAAAATAATTCATGAATTTTTTTGAAAAAATAGTGTTGCACTAGGCCCATATGTCCTTTATATGTCTGCAACATTTTATCCAAAATTGACATCATTTACCTCAATAAGTATTGCACCCGCACAAACATATATGTTATGATGTGCTAAAAATTTGAAAACCCAATTTAACGGAAACTAATTTTATGATCATTTACACAAATGTTTTATCGATAAATGTTATATATTATGAAAGCTAATTCAATTACCTATATTCTTGTCTTTTTACTTCATCTTCAAATCCGTTACGGAAGTACCCCTAATTGTCACCTAAAGTCAGAGGTTCTAGGTTTTTTTAGTATTATGTGTCACCTAAAGTGTCTTTAAAGGATTCCATGATTGTGCATCAGCCCAGGATCTATCAAATCCAGGGGAACCATTTTTTATGGAATCACCATCACCTCTATTACTAGTGGTGGTGGTGGAAACCTTGTTGTTGGATCTACTACTACATGTTAGGGTACCACTCCTTCTCTTGTAGGACTTTCTACTCACCCTTGGATAACCCTCATATGATGGCTTTCTCCAACCACAGATGTTTTATGAAAGAGAATGTGCCATCCAGTTCTGACACCCTCTGACATGTGGAGGCATTCTCCATCATATGGTCATTCATTTTGGTCCATTAATTCTCATCCACACCCTTAAGGATGATCACAAAAATGTCACTCGAGATTAGCATACTTAACATTGGGGTCATCCCCGTCTAGGGATTCCACACTAACACCTTGAACCCCTTCCCCCTCCCAAGGTAATGTATCATCATATTAGCATTGCGGATGTCGAGCTCATCTAGTATAAGTTGTTGCAGCAACCAACATGGCTCCAACTAGAGGACAACAAAGTCCCGTATCTATAACCAGTGAACAACATCAAATAATTAGTAGCTCACATGTATATGATAGCTGAATCATGCATGAAATCCACAAAATATCAAGGTAAGAGAATTCTATTATAAGAGTCACTTACCCATTAGTCCCAAATGATCACAAGGAGCACATGCAAGGATATCATGATCTCCTCAGAAGCCTATCCTTACTAAGATTAATGCTCTATGGGGCCTGTATTCTATCTCCACATGGATAGGTAGTTCATGTTGAATAATTAACCCACCTAACCACCACCATCATGGGGATTCACCATGCCCCAAAATACCACATGAGTCTCCCTCATATTCCAAATAAGAACAATGATGGATAGCTCAGTGATAAGAATCACTCAAAGAAGAAGGATAATAAGATCAAGCCATAATGAAACTAGCCATGACCCTCCAAACATCACCTAAATAACTAAACATGCATGTTGACAACCAATATTTTTTCCCAATAAACCTCTAGCCTAACACTCAAGACCTTGTCCATAAGGAGAAGCTATCCTCCATAAATCTAGTGGCTAGACATATCCCCCATCACACTAACTAGTATGGTCTCCACCATGTGCATTTTTAGATACTGTATATGTGAAATAAGGATGCCTCCATCCTTAGTTGCATTAGAGTTTCCCCCATAGTACTTAGCAATCAATTAGTTGAGGATCTATATCCCACTCAATGATGGATGGGTCTCCTCTTGGAACCCCTATTTTGATAGACATGTTAGAAATTAAATTTCAAAATGGTTGAGAGTGATCCTCTCGCTTTCCACAACAAATAAATCTAGTTGGGGATTCCATAATCCTATCAAATATTGTAGGATATGATCATGAATCCTCATCATAGGATAGTTCCAATACTTTAGCAACCCTAGTTCTCATAGGTGTTGTTTAACATGCGGTTTCCAGGACAAATCCTCCTACAGGGCATTGGAATGACACTCCCCCCCACTCAATAGTGATGTCCACAATATGCCATTTACAACCAATCAATCAAAATATGAGTTAGTATCCCATAATTAACTTATTTAATATAAAAAACAAGCAAAACAACAACTGCATGTTTTATTTTCAAACAATCACGTGGCCCATAAGATGCACAAATTGCATAGGTATAACATTAAAAAAAAATCACTATCATTTGAGTATCTTGACCTAGGTCTGCACAATTAAATTGGGTAGGGATTACACCAATAGGATACACTACCATGCAATATTTCTCAATAAATGGTTCATGGATAAACAATGTGACCATAAACACCCAGTTTCCATATGGGCACGACTCTCTCCAATAGAAGGTTGTACATATTTCTCGAGTAAGAGATCTACAACAAAACTACACTGTGTGTGACTATTGGCATATATAGTCCTGTGTATTCACTATGCGGGGGCATGATTGCACATCTCACATGGTTCATGGCTATCCAAGGAACCATCACATTGTTCCACATAGAAAATACTTCAAGACCTAAACATCTGCACGGAAAACACTTGTGGGATTCCGTAAGACTTCTAAGGGACCTTAAAAAAATGGACAGAAATGAATAGTAGGTAAAGGTGTATTACTTGGAACTTGTTGATAAAAAGATCGTCGATCTAACCGCAGAGAATTCTCAAAACTAGGTTTTGACAATTACAACTTGAATGGTAAAAATGATTTTTCAAACATGGCCCCACCCATATTTATATCCATTTGGATCAAACTTCAACAAATCATTTAAGAGATACATGGATCCATTTGGGAAACATCAAGCACCACCACATGAAGGATCATGATCTCTTCATCATGGTACCATGAATTTCATTCCGCGCAAAACTTCATTGGAACCCTTTTTTTTTACCATTTCCTCTAGTATGCCCACCCATTTTTGTACCATTTGCAACATTGAAATTTTTTCATGTACACTATTATGCTGTGGAATTTGTTTTATGTGTAGGATTTTGGTTGGAAAGCTTGAATTTCCTACTCATTAGCACATTATTTCCTTATCAAGTATATCTCCATAATAGTGTATATAGGAATTGTATCACTTCTGAATACATTGCGTATATAAATGTATTCCATTGGTAACCTTAAGGTGCTTAGTTCTCGAAAAATCACATCACAACCTTTGTTATATGGTGTCTATTATTGAGCCATGGCATTCTAGTAACATGGGTGTGCACACCATTACAACCCTTTGTATTAAAACATCTATGTTGTTCCACCCTAAAGAAAAGGATATTTGTTCACCATCTCACCAAGAAATCCACATATCTTCTCCTTAATGCATTTTTAATCACCACTTCAAATTCCATGGCACATTATGGTTATGATTCAGAAATGGCCTCTCATCCCCACCATGATCAATAGATCATTTGAATTCATCTTCATCTAATCAATCCCTGACAAGACCCACAATGGGGCCCTACCATGATTATAACACCATTGACACCTAGGCATCATTGCAATATTTCTCTACATGACATTTACTCATTGGGACCCCCTCTTCTCGTTTGTAACAATTCATATCATTCTTTTATTCATTTGTAAAAGGAGGTTCCCCAACAAACTCAAAAAGAGGGAACGCTTTTAGTTATCATTAATTAATCTTTAGGAAGCAACATCCTTGGTCTCCCTTGATCAACATAGTTACCTTGTGTCACTTACTATCCATCTATCAACACTTTCATCATTATCTCTTTCACCCTATTACATGATCCACTTTTCACTCATCCCAATATGACATTACCATTTGGATGCATAGTTTACAATATATTTAGTCCATTGTCCCTTTCTGACATTGATTCACCCTACACAATTGGATGAAGTTTTCCACCTAGAGTTAGTTTCCCATTTGTAATATGATCAAGGGAATTCATCATCCTTATACTTACCAACTTGTGTCATCTCGATTCTACCATCATACCAATTGGTTATAGTATGTTATTGATCCTCATCAACAAGATAAGCATCTTGCCATTTTTCCTTTGATCTCATAGACTTCAACAAAACCCACTCATAGAGTTACAATAGTAGTAATTGTACCTTGGTTACCTCTCCTCTAAATAGGGTTATCTTTTGAATGAGTGAGGAGTGTCATCGTTTCTCCTTGTCTTTGTAGTCTCCCCTATTCTCAACATCAAATCCTTTCTCTCGATAAGGGGATTCATACATTCTAACAATTTTATCATTCCTAACTATGAATGGATACTTTCAAATATGATACTATAAGTTTCCCACTCAATTCCTTTATCCCACCCTAACGGTTTTCTTGACATCATCAACAGTTTACCCCTCCCTCGAGTTACTATGTAAAGAGTCCCCAAGAAATTTGGAACTCATTGCCACACAATTATTACTCCAAGAACATCTACTCAACAAGGGATTATGACCACCCTCGACCATACCTTAGCAATTTAGATATCAAACCCCTTAGTATCCTCTTATTGTTGTTTTCTTCAACAATATTATCACAAGAATAGGAATGCATACCTTGTTTGTATAAAACCATTTTTTATGTGTCATCTATCATTATAGTGCTTTAGTAGTTATCACCAACACTACCCCTTGAGATACCTTTATACTCCCAAAAATTTATTGCTTTCTGTCATAGTCATGAAATATCAAAATGAGGGAAATAAACAATGATGTATTTTGGATATATGGATCCCTCTCATGGTCCCTCCTAACCTCACACATTAAGGGGAATCTATTAACACCTAATGTTTGCACACATGTGACATTTTGACAATTATTACAAGAGTACATCATTAACATATAACATGCAACTCATAATACTTCTTCATCAACAAAATTAACATATGAAATGAATAAATGAATGTATAAATCACACTTTAGGACAATTATGCAGGTTTACCAAAAACAAACCATGCAATGAGTGGGTTTATCAGAGGAAATCGATAAGATATTGCATGGAAAATCTCTCGATACCCACACAATCATGCCAACATGTGGACCATTAAATTCCGTTGTGAATTCAAAGCTTTTCAACCACATTTTTCCCCCAAGAAATTTAAATTGCCCTTCTTCACATGCTTGGGAATTCAATAGACCCACACTTGTACCTTGAAGTCACTCATGAAAGGGATCATTCACAACCAGAACTAGTTTCTTGTGTACCACCATTTGGTCTATAAATGGAATCCATGAGAATTAATTTCATAAGGAGAAATCAAGATAAAATTTATGCTGCAAGAATTAGTTTGAGAGAGTCATCTTTCATCCTCATTCTTATAATGAATTGGCATTCCAAGCTAAATTAGATTCTTCCTCAAGAAGAAAGCTTTTTCCCTTCATCATTCCAACTTGGTAAGTAAGAAAGTTGAGAGAGATCAAAGGAATGTCCCAAAGGAAGTGTTGGTTGTCATTTGCAAGGAACATTCTCCTAGGTGACACCATTGTTTTCAATATTTTCCATTCACCATAAACATTTGGTTGAGGCTCATATCCTTGTTGTGTTTTATGTCATTTATGCAAGTTTTATCTTCCAAGTAGTCATTATATGTGTTGTTGTTTCTTTAATCAATTAAACATTGTTTATTGGACTTAATAACAACCCACTTAACCTATTACCTTACTCGCAAGGAATGGTTTTCTTTGGTGGTCACTATCTCAACCCAAAAATAGAAACCAAGTATAAAAATCCAAAAGCATCGGTTCCTCACATTGTATGAGTACATTTGCAATAGCCATCATGTCAACAAAGGTCAAATTATAACTCATCATCAGTAATGGGTTATATTTAGTGATATATTCTCATAAGAAAGTTTTTCATATTGGTAGGTAGAGGTCATTATATTATGAGCAACATTCTAATATTAGTAGGTTATATAAGAGGTGGTCAATCAATTGATTATATTATCTATTTTCATAGTGTTAGACATAAATCATTAAATCATGATCAACATTATAGTATTAGTAAATTTTAAAAGAAACTAACACTAAAATTGTTAATATAAAGTTACAAATTACATGCATCAATAACCCACCATATAACATAATGAGTTGGAGTTTGGTTGTAAATAAAATGGACAACTCAAAAACGCTATTTCACAGTCTTTCCTTCATCTCACCCTTGTACAAAGTCTCCTATTTTGCAATGGTTTCTAAAAAATCAAATGCAAGAGAAGTGTAACAAACGATACACGAGTTAGATTAAATTATTTTAATAAAAATGCATAAAAGGAGGATGGATAGTTTAGCCATGACACAACTTAGAGAAATAAAAAAATTAATGGGAATTTGTTGTCATAAACTTCAATGGAATCACATTCCCATTACTCTTATTAAACAATAGTTAACACTTGTCATGCACTCAATAACATGGGAAATGACATTAATGCTCCTAAACACTTCAGCCACATTGCTTTCCCTTACCTTGTTGCCTCTTTAGGGAACATGACTCCTCATTTCCTTCTCATTCATTAAGATACCTTAGATTGCGTAAATACATTATGGTTTCCTATAGGTTGTGCTATTATCTAAATTTAAAAAAATAGAACACATAATTTTAGGTTAAACATAAAATATAAACAACTAAATAAAAAAGAGTAGCTATGCATTTTAATTCATTTGCACTTAAAATTTTCATCCTAAGAAATCAAACAATTGAGTAGAAAATAAATATTAATTGTGAAGAGTAGTCTAAATATACAATTTTAAAATGTAGTTTATTTATATTTTAATCATTGCAGAAAATGATACATATTAATTTTTTAGCTTATTATTTTAAAATTTATTTTAAATATTCAAAATCCTTTAAAATTTTATTTCATTAATAAAACTATCATAAAAATTACAATAAAATATTTTTAATAATAAGTCATTTTCACTCAAACATTTTTTAATATTTCAAAGTTATATGTGTCTTCATTATTATTTTTTAATCAATACATCAGTATGTTATTTTTCATATGTATAAAATAAGTAGAATTACATTTTAGTCAAGAAAAAATTATTTTTCATAAATATAAAATAAGTACTAAATTTTGTCATAAATATAAAATATGTAGATTTACATTATGGTTAAGAAAAAAATTATTTTTTATAAATATAAAACTAGAAATTACCTTTAAGTTTGCAAGGGAAGTTGTAAGAATACGATATATTAAAATGTAATTTTTTTAAAACGAATTTGAGTTTGCAAGGGAAGTTGTAAGAATACGATATATTAAAATGTAATGTTTTTTAATACGAATTTGAACATAATTAATGAGTAGCAACAAATGTAAGGTTGATTTGGATTTGAGTTTTAAAACAAATATTTATTTTCATTTGGATTTGAAATTAAATTATGACCTCTTTCCCATATGAAATTCTTCCAACCGTATGGATTTTAAATGAAACAATGACATTCATCCCATTAGGTTGATATAAAAATATCCTTCATACCTTATAATTTGCACCATTGTTGATATAAAAATATCCTTCATACCTTATAATTTGCACTATTGTTGTTAATATGAATCACAATCTAATAAAAAAAATTCATTCGCTATCCTTTCATTCCCAAAATTTCAAATACATAGATTTCAGGTCATGTCTAAAACATCAATACCTAAAGACACTTAAGTAGATAAAAGTCATTACCATGATTTCCGAATTATCTTTTAGCATTTTCAATGCATTTTGATGGAATCGATCATCCCTTTATTCAACGTTTGCATTGATATGTGTGAAATTCTCTATGTCATTTCTATGTTATACTCTTCCAATAATCAAAATTCATCTCATATTTATGATTGCAATGTAAACATGTCTCTTCCAGAAGGCGAAGGAAGGATTGTCCACTAGTCACATTCATACATATTATGAGATAATATATGATAAGATACTACGTTTTGATTGATTTATTAGGGAAAAAAATCATAATCCATGACATTACAGTGTGTGAGCAATCCCATGATTGAGAGTTCAATACATGTATGTAACCTTAATTAAAAAAAAAAAGATGAGAACATGCGAGTAATGGTCGGATTAATGGTAATGTTTACTATTAATCCATGATCTAAAATCAATATTATATCAATGCCTCATGGTCTTGTACATAATTTATTTTTGGAATCTATGTAGTTTATTATTTTGAAAAGAGGCATTTTTTTCTTTTTAAGATGGGAATGTGATTAGAATGAGAATAGCATTATTGTTTTATGGGTATAAGTAATAAATTTTAAATGTGTAAATTTTCAATATTGTTATGTTTGTTAATGGATATTTAGAATATTAACTCATCAATGAAATTATCATCATTGATTCTTTGGTTTCCTTTCTACCAATTAACTATTCAAATTTTAATCATTTAAAAATAAATATATTTTTGTATGTTGTATTGCATTGTAATGTAGAAAGTATATTAATATTTTTTGATATAAGGCTATATAAAACCATGTAATGATGTAACATATATTTTTATAAAAAAAGTATTGTAGTTAATCTTAGACATGAATATAAGAGTATTGTATGAGGACGATGTTGTGATTGATTTTTTTTTTTTTAGTTTTGGACATTATATTTGATTATGTTAAAATTCATATACAAAAATTAAATTTAATAAATCATATTTTCTCACCGTGTCCCTTTCTAAAGTTAGAGGAAATTCTTACTTATATTTATATCCATATTAGGTAGTGAAAATTAAATGTAATTAACCTCCCATCCACTTATGAAAACACATGAATGAGATTATATATTGAAATACCAGATGATGTTGCAATAAAACATTTAAACCTAACATTCATCAATATTTATTCTTCCACAACCTACTTTACCCTCCTAGTTCTTGGATAATCTAATTGATCCTTCATTACTCATAGTTCCCAATATTCCCCCTCCTGGTGATTAAGTAATCATGCTTGTCATGGAATCAGTCCTTGTTCTAAGAATAGTCCTTATATGCCTCATGGGATGATACAATAACTCATCACATGGGTTATTATATAAGGCATTGAAAATCACAACATTACTCTAAGGCTCTACTTGAGTTTCGACATTTGTAAGGCTTGTATCCCTCAACTATTTAGATGGTTTTTTGGCCTCAAATAGTAAACAAAGGTCTAGATTAGTTGGTATAGATTTGGTGGATGTACTTTTCCATTATGGAACTATATTTATAAGTTATTATTAGCATGGGTATAGGATCCCATAAGGTACTCATAATCTCTTGTTTCCTTTCCTGATATGTATAAAATCAACCGTTCTCACAACACACAACATATATGTAAATATTTATTCATCATTAAAATCACAAGATCTATACATTAATCATAAAATTCCTTCAATATCACTTATTCTAGTTGCATGTTTTTATTGAAGAATTCATTTGATGATTATGTCACATTTCATATTTTAGTTTATATTGTTATTCATAATTCATTGATATGCATACTCATTTATTTGACATTCTATCATCTATTTGAATAGCCAAATATCTAATTAAGTATATTGCAATCAATATTAAGAGATAACCAATTGTGTAAGACATGAATTACATGCCAATAATATCATCATAAAGAAAAAATGCATATCATAAATAGGTACCCAAGCCATCATAGCTCATATATCACCAGCATAGATCCATGCTAAAACGAGATCTACTAAGCATTGAGAAGGATCCAATTTATTGAGGTGTAATTTTTTTTATCTTAATTTTTTTACACATTAAGAAAAATTTTACCCCTCAAGAAATTGGAGCCCTCTCTCTAATTTTTTATTATGAGTCAACATGAAAATTTTTAATTACTTTTTACTTTTGATAAGTTATGAGTTGGCATGAAAATTTTTAATTAATTTTTATTTTTGATAACTTATGAGTTGATATGGGAAAGATACCTAATGTAACATGGATAATGTGAAAAACATGACAAATGTGACAACATGTCCCACATACTGGGTTGTAAGAACCCCGTTACTCTCAGTGCAATAAAAGTATAAAAGTCAAATATTATCTAAGAAGAAACATCTATAAACACACATAGTTTAGAAAAATAACATGTTTAATGATCTAGGTGGATACTCATAGCCACCAACTTATTCCATTGATTTAGAATGGTTTCACATCTTAGTATTTTTACTTCAAGTTTTTAAGTCTTGAACTTTCACACGTTTTTTAGGCATTTCCATTGTGTTTTTGGCAATGAAAATAGGACACTAAGTCTTTGATTACATGGCTTACCAAACTCATAAATCACAAGTTAATCTTGAAATGGTCCTAATATTACCCTAAATAGAGTTTGTATGAAAAATATTCTCCCTCGATAATTTGACGTATCAACTAACCTTGTTGTGACCTATATTCCCTTTTCCATGTCATTTCCTAGGGTTAGGGTTTTGGATATTTATGGGGTTTTCATCCTAGGTAATCACACTTTGTATGAAAAGGAAATTTTATCCACTTGTAACATCTACTTGTGAGTAAATTTCATTGACACATATCTCTTCAGAGATAAGCTACTACGATTCTGGATAGTTTGTATTGCTCTGTAGTTTATAGTCTTTTTCCATTTTCCATTTCATTCATTAATATAATTTGATTTTTACTCTACTAATGTAATTTCTACAATATATTTGTGCATGTGTTTCCATTTTATGTTTCTTTCTTCATTCCATTCCCTAAATAATTCAGATTGGTGGTATTAGACCATTCTTATCTTTATTTCTTTTTGGTACTTGTCTCCGACAAGATCCATATAGTAGGAGTTTGGGGTTGCAAATCAATAAGAACATAATCATGATCAAGGTATACTTAAATCACATAACGAAGGAAAAATAAATGATATCCAACCTTATGATAACTAGTACAAGATGTAAGGGAATAAGGGTAATGGGAAGTTGAAGAAGGACACATAAAAGTGGTGCGAGTTCCATAAAATCGCTTGGAACAAAATTGATAATCATCACTCGAATTAGTCATTGCATGCTGATATGAAAGCCTCCAATTCAAGACCTATCTTGGATTCTGACTTAAAACGAGATAAAGAAACTAATGCTAACATCGCAATCACAAATATCTAACTAGAGGAACTAGAGGATATGGAGGAAGGCAAGACCCCTTTCCATTCACATATGTGGGTAAAGGGGACTCTACTATATCTAATTATTGAAAATGGTATCCAAAAGAACTTGAAGTTGTCCCACTTAAATTTTGTGATGTTATTTTATCCAAAACCCTAATGATATGTGGAAATTCCATGATATTTATTATTCTAGCACCCATAGCATCATTATTACATTGGAATATTAGTTCCACACAATACCAGAGGTAGTTCTAACAACCTCAATTTATTTGATCTTAGGAAAATAATGTAGGAAGGCGCTCTATTAGATGGAAAATTTGTTCTCTTCATGATTATGTCAAAATTTGAATGAAATATCACTATAACCACTATAACCTCTACACTTGATCTTTGCACATAGTAGAAGATGGTGGAAAATATAGTAGAAGAATACAAAGATATCTTCACTTCACTTGCCAAGTTTCCCCTACAAAACTAGGTGAAGCATTCAATTGATTTGATACTTGGAGCATATCTTACTATTGGCACAATATACAAGCACTTTCTTATCAAGAATGAAGAAATAAAATGTTAGATTTAGAAGCTCATAAAAAAGGGAGACATTTCACCAATATCCTCACCTAAGTGTTTTGATGTAGAAGAAGGATGGGACATGGATACTTTGTATTGATTGTGTACCTCTGAACAAAATCATAGTAAAGAACCAGTATCTAATCCATAAGATTAATAATCTTCTTGATCATGTCAATGGTGCTAAGTTTTTTAGTAAGATTGATCTTAAGTTTTTCTACCACTAGGAAGCCATTGGGAAAAATTATGTATTAAAGAAAACTTTTAAGTGTAAATAAGGTATTTGCAAGTGGTTCATGCCTTTTAGCTTGACGAACGGTCTAACAATGTTCATGAGGGTGATGTATGATATCTTGTGGCCATTCAAAAAATATTTTGTGGTTGTATATTTGAATGATATCCTCATCTTCATTAGAATTTGGGTAGAACATTTGCATCACATTCAACGAATCCTAAGCATATTTTGAGAACATAACTTATATGCAAGTATGAAGAAATGCTCATTCAACATGAAATTGTTTTAGTATATAGGATGTATTGTGGATTAGCATGGTTTGCATGTGGATCTAGTAAAGATACAAGTCAATAAAAAATGATAAACCCCAATAACTCTCATAAATTTTGATGCAGGAGCATCGAGGCCTAGGCTGACTAGTCGAAGTTAATCGACATCAAGGAGCCAACTAGCAGGAGTGCCGATGACCACTGGTGCAGAGAGCAGGTTAAATTTTCAAAGTCAACAAGTCAAAAAAAAGCAGTTGGTATGTAACTGACTGGAGCAGTGCAACAGATGTTGTGTTAGGTCGAGAATCGACACGAAATGGTCGATAGACAACAAGTGGAGTAAGACGTTGGGTAGTCAACAAGTGGTCGAGCTATGGTGCGACAGGTTTGGAAGAGCCAACCGCGGAGGAAGGGGAGGACTAGCGAACCGCAGGAGATAAGAAGTAAGATGAAAAGTAGGTCGAGAGGTGACTGGCTACTGTAGCAGGGTCGGGAGGGGAGAAAGTCAAGGAAACTATACCTGGTAGACGTTCGGGGCTACTGAGGAAGTTAGTACAGTTATTGCAAGTAGGTGAAGGACATGATAGGTGTCATCATGGACATAGGCTATGCAGCATGGCTGGGAGCTGATAGTTGCAAGTTTGTAGGATTTGGAAGGATCAGCGGACAGGAGGATGCATGTCTCAGGGATTGTAGTAATGTCGGGAACAGTAGCAGCAGGGTAGAAGACGGAGGAGAGAAATCGGAGAGGGAATTCCATCTTTGAGGAGTAGCATCAGAGAGCAGAGCTGGGAAGAGTTGTGAAGAAGAGTCACATCGTCTACAGTGGATCAACGAGTTAAGATTGAGCCATAGCTCAGAGTTCCAAGGTTAACCAGGAGAGGGTGAGGTCAACACATAGGGAGAGCACACCACAGTTACTTCTAACTTGTAATGACCAAGGCTAACTGTAGTTCGTTATTTGTTTTCAGTTATTCCGCATTTTAACTGAATTCAGAGAAGTAATATAAGCCACTTTTGGCATTGTGTTTTACACCTTGTTCGTGCAAGCATTGTAGTATGTGTTGTGTGTATTGTTAAGCAAGAATGTATTCCTATAAGGTGACTTGCATCAGTTGGTATCAGAGCGCGGAAGAAAGTTCAATTGGGAAGATGACTATACCAACCTGACGTTCGTCAGTTGGTGTCTGATCCCGGAAGAAAGTCTGGTTGGGAAGACGACTATACGAACCTGACTTGCATTAGTTGGTATCAGAGCCCAAAAGAAAGTCCGGTTGGGAAGACGACTATACCATCCTGACTTGCGTTAGTTGGTATTAGAGCCTAGAAGAAAGTCTGGTTGGGAAGACAACTATACCAACCTGACTTGCATCAGTTGGTATCAAAATGGAAGAATCCTTCAAGTTCATGGAACGTTCTTGATATTGAGCCTGCAAGTGAGTTGGACAGCTCCAGCTGCTATTGGGTAGAGTTGTGCATGACTTGTTTAAAGTCTGGTTGTGATTGGATGTGTGGGAGTTTCAATAAAGGTTGAAAATGGCTCACAGAGGCGTTAATGTCCAAGGACAAAGAGTGCATGGTGCAACAACTGTCACAGTGGATCGTGAGATGTTTGACGAATGTGTCAGAACGATGCAAACTTTGACAAATGAAGTCACAGTGATCAAAGAAAGGCAGAGGCATGGTTGTATTCCTGAGGCGTTAGACCACAGCGACGAGGAAGTTGAAGAGGTGGAAGCTCGGGAAGAAGTTGCAAAGGAACCAGAGGAAAAACTAATCAAACTTCTGACAGATATGAGAGGTTGGGAGAAGATAGATGTATGTACGTACTTGGGAATCCTAGACCTAGAAGATTTGATAGCCTGGTTTAGAGAGATGGAGAAATACTTCGACATAGAGCAGATCGAGGATCCTAAATGGGTTAAGACTACATGTCTAAGGTTGAAAGGTCATGCCTCGTTATGGTGGGACAACATACCGAATGATAGACTCAAAAAGGGCAAAGAGAAAATCAAGTCTTGGGATAGAATGGTTGCCAAGTTGAAGGGGAAGTTCTTGTTGAATGACTATGTCATTTCCTTGTTCAGGAAGTTACAAAACTTTCTATAGAAAGAGATGACCATGAATGAGTACATGGAGGAGTTCTACCAATTGTCAATTCGGTCAAGACAAACTAATGAAGGGGAAGAAGCTGTCGCTAGGTATGTGAACGACTTAAAATATGCTATTCAGGATGAACTCAGCATGTCCAAATTCAGAGGAGTCGATGAAGCCTACTAGTTAGCTTCGAAGGCAGAAGAGAATTTTTTAAGAAAATCCGCAACGACCAGGGGAAGGATAACTGGTCGGGGTGCAAAAACTGTCTCCATGAAAGGCCAAAGTAGCGGGTACAGGAAGGAAAGTGTCGAAGATAGTCAACACGCAGAAGGGACATCGACACAGGAGAAAGCACATGAGAACCGACACGATGGTCGTGAGAACTGCGGTCGAGGTGCGTATAGTCGAAGTGGTCCATCCAATAAGACGGGAGCTAACAAACCAACCATAATCTGTTACAAGTGTCAAGAGATGGGACACAAGGAATATGAGTGCCTAGAGAACCTACATGCTGTAGAGGAGTCGAAACCCAGACGTCGAAAGGATGAGCAAGTTGACAAGAGGGAAGAGTCGGCATCCGACAGTAGTGGAGGTGAAAAAAAGAAGAACCAGAATCTGACGGTCCAGAAAGCCTTGATCCAGGAAGATCAACGCAACCCGATGGAGCTGGAACAGCGGAAGGCGATCTTTCAGATAAAGGGGCGGATTAGAGAATGGTGTTGAAAAACCATAGTTGATGGTGGAAGCAGGGAGAATCTTGTGTCGACAGAATTCATCGACAAGATCGGATTGAAGTGTCAAGAACACCCACACCCCTACAAGATCTCATGTTTGCAGAAAGGACACCATGTCAAGGTGACTAGACAGTGCCTAATCAACTTTCGAGTTGAAGGATTAGAGGACAATGTACTGTGCGATGAATTTCCCATGGATGCATGCCATCTATTGTTATGAAGACCATGGAAATATGATCAAAAAATGATCTATGATGGTTGAGCCAACACAGTCATAGTATGGAAGAATGGCATGAAAAGGACTCTTAAGCCGAGGCAAGAAGAGAAAGCCAACAGTAAGCATGGCGAGAGCAATATTTGGGAGAAGCGAGTGTCGATGAGCACCATGAAGGAATTCCTCGCAGAAGAGGACAGGAAGTCGGGATGTTTTGCAATCATTCCAAAAGGACCATATATCAAAAGAACGACCATAGAGGAGGATATTCCGGTCGAAATTGAGGAGTTTCTCGAAGAGTTTAGTGACATAATGGCTAATGAGAAATCGACGGGATTGCCGCCGACAAGGAGCATATCCCATTAGATCGACTTGATTCCAAGGTCGAGTCTTCCAAACAAAGCACCATATAGGATGAGTCCGACAGAGGGATAGGGACTAAACTGACAGGTCTAAGAGTTGTTGGACAGAGGGTTAATCAGAGAAAGTCTGAGCCCGTGTGCAATACCAGTGGTATTGACACCAAAGAAAGGTGGAGAATGGAGGATGTTTATAGAATCCTGAGCCATCAACAGGATCACGATCAAGTACCGGTTTCCATTGAGGATGGATGACTTGATGGATTTCCTGAGTGGAGTGACATACTTCACGAAGATAGACCTGACGAGTGGTTATTACCATATTAGGGTCAAAGAAGGATATGAATGGAAGACAGCATTCAAGACCAAAGAAGGGTTGTACAAGTGGTTAGTCATTCCATTTGGGTTGACTAATGCACCCAGCACATTCATGAGATTGATGAATGAGGTGTTGAATCCATTTTTGGGAAAGTTTGTCGTAGTCTATTTAGATGACATTCTGATTTTCAGTCGAACCAAGCCAGAGTACTTGAGGCATGTTCAAAAATTATTACAAAAATTGTAGGAAGAGAAGCTGATGGTGAACTTGCAAAAGTCTTTCTTCATGAAGAAGGAGTTGGTGTACTTGGGATTTGTAATCTTGAGTAAAGTGTTGGTGATGGACCTAGAGAAGGTGAAGGAAATAGTAGATTTCCCAAAACTGGCAAGTACGACTGGAGTGAGGAGTTTCCATGGACTTGCTAGTTTCTACCGAAACTTCATTCGGGGATTCAATTGAATTTGTGCACCGTTGATAGAATGCATGAAAAAGGGCAAGTTCAAGTGGATAGACGAAGCCCACGGAGCTTTAGACAAGTTGAAGGAAAAGGTCACTGAGATCCCAGTCTTGGCACTCCCAGACTTTGACAAAGTTTTCCAGGTTGACTGTGATACGAGTGGAACAACAATTGGAGCAGTGTTGAGCCAGGAGGGCCGACCAATTGCATTCTTTAGTGAAAAGTTGAATGGGGCGATGAAGAAATATTCGGTCTATGACCAAGAATTTTATGCTATCATTCAAGTACTGAAGAAGTGGAGGAATTATTTGTTCCCCAAGGAATTTTCGTTATACACAAATCACCAAGCACTGAGGTATTTTCACACTTAGTCGAAATTGGACCAGTGACACATGAAGTGGGTGGAGCTACTTCAGAGATATACATCTATGTTACGACATAGGTCGGGCAAGTCGAATAAAGTTGCCGACGCATTGAGCAGGAGAGTTGCACTACTAAACATGATGATAGTTTAGGCAACAAGGATAAAGTTGATAAAGATGGAGTATGAGACCTACGAGGATTTTGTGAAAGCATGGAAGGCTTGTTGTGAACCTTGGGTATCGACAAGACACCATATTCGAGTTATTTCATTCAAGAAGGGTGTATGTTCAAGGGAAGTTAGTTGTGTATTCCCAGAGGATCAATAAGAGAGAACCTAATCCAATAATTTCATAATGGCGGGTTAGTAGGACATTTTGGCATCGACAAGACTAAAGCATTGGTCAACGAGAAGTATTTTTGGCTAGCGATGTCGACAGATATCAGAAAATGGGTTCGACAATGTCAATTTTTCCAGTTAGCAAACGGAAGGAGTCAGAATACAGGGTTGTACACACCATTGCAAGTACTAGATAACCCTTGGGAGAATCTTAGCATGGATTTTGTGTTAGGATTGTCAAAGACTCAGCAGGGAAGCAACTCAATATTTGTTGTAGTCGACAGGTTTTTGAAGATGGTGCATTTCATTCATTGTAAAAAGATAAGTGACACCATAGGGATTGTTGTACTATTATTCAAGGAAATAGTCAGATTGCATGGGTTTCCAAAGAGTATCACGTCTGATTAGGATACCAAGTTTATGGGGCATTTCTGGAGAACCTTATGGAAGAAATAGGACATGAAGTTGCAGTTTAGCTCGGCGTACCATCCGCAGATAGACAGATAGACAGCCAGACCAAAGTGGTAAATAGAAGTTTGGGAAACCTTCTGAGATGTCTAGTAGCCAACAGACCCAAGAAGTGGGAAAATGTGTTGGCACGGGTGGAGTTTTCATACAACAATTTTGTGAATCGATCAACAGCATTGAGTCCATTCCATATTGTTCAGGGGAGAAGCTTGCACAGAGTGGTGGACTTGCTCGAGTTGTCGATAGAAACCAGGATGAGCATGGATGCAGAATCATTCACAGAGCATATGCATGAAGTTCATGAAAATGTGTGGAAGCGCATAGAAAAGAGTAACGCGGCATACAGGTTAAAGGCCGACAGAAAGAAGAGGCGATAGTCATTCCGAGAAGGGGACTTAGTCTATCCATATCTGTGGAAGGAGATATTTCTAACAGGTACATACAACAAACTGGAGCTAAAGAAGATCGGGCCATGCAGAATTCTGAAGAAGATTTCAGACAACGCTTGTGTGTTGGAATTTGCTGGAAGACTTGAACATTTCAGCGACATTCAATGTCTTAGACTTATACAAATTTGAAGAAGAGATCGTAGAGTAATCGAAGAACGTGAGGTTGGGCGAACACGTAGTGCACGGAAGAAAGAATACTTAGTGCAATGGGAAAATGATGAGTTACAGGAGGCGACATGGATTTCCAAAGAAGAGTTAAGGAGACTGATGGGGTAGTCGAATTATTTTTCACCTCGGGAGTCTAATGTAGGAGCATCAGGGCCTAGGTAGACCAGTCGAAGTTAATCAATATCGGGGAGCCGACCAATGGGAGTGTCGATGACCACTGGTGCGGAGAGCAGGTTAACTTGTCGAAGTCAACAAGTCAAGCAGAAAGCAGTCGGCATGTGACTGACTGGAGTAGTGCAATGGATGTTTTGTTAGGTCTAGAATCGACAGGAAATGGTCGATAGACAACAAGTGGAGTAAGACGTCAGGAAGTCGACAAGTCGTGGATCTATGGAACGACAGCTTTGGCAGAGCGAAGCGCGGAGGAAGGGGAGGATTGGTGAACCACAGGAGATTAGAAGTAAGCCAACAAGTAGGTCGAGAGGTGAATGCCTACTATAGCAGTGTCGGAAGGGCAGAATGGCAAGGAAACTATACCTAGTAGCCATTCGGGGTTGTTGAGGAAGTTAATATAGTTATTGCAAGTAGGTGAAGGACATGAAAGGTGTCGTCATGGTCAAAGGCTGTGCAACATGACTCAGAGATGATAGTTGCAAGTCTGCAAGATTTGGAAGGATCGACGGATAGGAGGATGCATGTCTCAGGGATTGCAGTAATCTCAGGAATAGCAGCAGCAGGGTAGAAGACGGAGGAGTGAAATCTGAGAGGGGTTTCCATCTTTGAGGTGCAGCATCAGAGAGCAAAGCTGGGAAGAGTTGTGAAGAAGAGTCACACCGGCCATAGGGGATCAGCGAGTTGAGATCGAGCCATAGCTCAGAGTTTCAAGGTGAACCAGGAGAAGGTGAGATCGACACATAGGGAGACCACACCATAGTTACTTCTAACTTGTAACGGTTTAGGATGATTGTAGTTAGTTATTTGTTTTCAGTTATTCCACATTGTAACCAAATTCAGAGAAGTAATATAAGCCACTTCTATCATTGTGTTTTACACCTTGTTCGTGCAAGCATGGTGGTATGTGTCATGTGTATTGTTAAGCAAGAACGTATTCCTCTAAGGTGACTTGCGTCAAATTTCCACTGTTTCTTGGGGCTTGACAAATTCTATGGTTGGATTAGACCAAATTTCATTTGGTTCTAGTGAAAATGGAAACATTCAAGTATCTGAGAAACATCACCTTTGTTCGGCACCGATACTCACCCTATTAGACCTACAATGACCTTTCGAGATTGATACAAATGATTTTTATTATGTTGTTAGTGTAATTTTAACTTATTATGGACATCTTGTGGCCTATCACAATGAGACACTCTCTCATGTGGTTCGCAGGTACCCCACCCATGAAAAGGATATATAGTCCATTGTAAATACCTATATTCAATTGAAACATTATATCATAGGGAAGGAGATGATCAGGGACACACTAAACATAATCCCCTGTAGTTCATGTAGACACAAGAAGAGTTACAGAATGACCACTATCAAAATTGATCCACATACCTACAATAATCCACCTAAACATCAAGTACATGAAGGGAAAATTCTTGACCATGACAAGTGGCTCACGAGGAGTTAGATTTAACATAATTTTCCCCATATGATGAAGAAACTTGCAGTAATGGGGATAATTTCTCCGTAAGGGGGGGAAACTAATCCATGCAATTTTACTTTAGTTTTTATGTACCAAACTTCTCATGTTTTTTCATACATTTCCCTTGAATTTTTGGCAATGAATGTAATCCACCCAATCATTGACACATATTTGATCACCTTTCCTTCCAAACTCATATATCATGACTTAACATATTTGATGGTCCAATAAATTCCTTAAGAAAAAATTACATGCCTAAGAAAATTTGTTGTATCAACTATCCTCCTCAAGGCCCACATCCCTTTTGGCACATCATTCCTTACCGTTATGGTTTTTCATCCTAGGGAATCACACTTTATGTTAAAATGAAATTTTTTCCTCTTGTAATGTTTAAATGTGAGTGAGATTATCTCACACATCTCTCTTTAGAGATAAGATACCTCCATTCCGACTCATTTGTATAATTTCTCTCTAGTTTACATTCCTTTTCCATTTCAATCATTAATAGAACTTGGGTTTTAGTGCACTAGTGTTCTCTCTGCAATATATTTATGTGTGTATTTCCATTTATATTTATTCATTCATATCATTCTCTAAATAATCTAGATAATATGAATACACATATATGATTATAAGCAAAACGACATCATGTCTAAGTACACATATACTAGTTTAGGAAAAACAATGGCCATTACATATACTCTCCCTTTGAAACACTATCTTGAATTAAAGTATAAACAAAAATACAAAGAATATCTTGGCATATATCATTTCCATATTCCTAAGTGGCAGATTCTAAACTACACTAGTCCCATTAGATCTTTACATGTTTTAGTAGCTAGTTTTGAAGCTATTGATCCCTTTGGTCTTGAATGACATATGGTTATACCATGAAAATTCCCTCCTCATAAATATGAAATACATCATGAATATTTTTCAAATGGGTTGAAAGCACGATACAATAAGCAATGCATCCTATATTTTTTGTTATTTTAAATGGTTCTATGAATCTAGGAAATATTTTTGTCACTTTACAAATCTGAAGGAATTTTTCAATGGTCTAACTTTGATAAAAATTTCATCATATTCCTTAAAACTTCTCTCAATTCTCTTTGCATTAGTGTAACTCTTTTGGAAGTCCTTGGTCACCTTACATCTACTCTTGATTTATGTCTTTTCATCTTCCATCTCTTGTAGTATATTATGTCCCAACACTTCCCAATCCTTTGAGAAATCCTAATTCATAGGGGTTTTGGAAGGTCTCCCATATACAAAATCATATGGAGATAGATGAATGAAACTCTAATAGTCATTGTTGTATGCAAATTCAACCAAGTAAATATACTTTTCCCACTTGTTTTACTAATCAATTACATACATCCTTAACATATCCTCCAAAACTTGGTTAACCCTTTCAATTTCACCATCTGTGTGAGAATGATAAGAAGAATTGAAATTTGACTAAGTTTTGAATGAGGTCTGAAGGAAAGTCCAGAACCCAGAGGTGAAATGAGAGTCTTGATATAAAGTAATTTTTCAGGATATTCCATATTGTTGTAAAATTTATTTAAAAAAGGCCTCAATTGTTGCTGCAACATCATAGGTACTCTTAATATGAGTGAAACAAGAACTATTGGTTAATAAATCCATAGACAACATAATATAGTCATGCCTTTGCATAATCATGGGTAGACCAATGATAAAATTTAAAGATACTTTCTTTGAGGTATGTCATGGGGTAGTATACCTACGTGATGATGGTTGACAGCCTTGACCTACTAACAATCAAGGAATATGTTGATCTTATAATAACACCAAACATTGAAGTTCCTTGTTTATAAACATATCATATGTGAACAATAAAGCAATGTAATTGTAAATTTGCTATCATGACATCTAATACGTGAACATTAAAGCAATGTAATTTCTATTGAAGCAAACAACAAGTGCATGGGTATGAAAAGTAAAGTTATCATGGAATTAAAAATTAGCATCGTATAATTGCATCCAACATTATGCTAACATAAATAGTTGGAACATTTTAAAAGGTAGTATAACATGAAAATGTGATGCCACATTTTAATCCTACACCCCTTACTCTCCCTCTTCCTCCTCCTCCTCCTCCCCATCCTCCTCTTTGAAATATCTACCTCGCCCTCCCCTCTCCACTTTGCCCCTCCACCCTTCCATTTCCCTTACCCTACCCCCCTCCTCATCCTCCTCCCCACCATCCTATCCCCCACCTCCTCTCCACCCACTCACCCTCCCCTCTCTGCCCCTCTCCCTTCTCCTCCCCCCCTCCCCTCATCCATTCATCTACCCAAATTCCTCCCCCTCTACCCCTCCCCCTACGCCCTCTTCCCTCCTCCTCTCCGCTCTCGTGTCCTTGACTATACCATCCTCCTCCTCACAATCCCCCTCCCCCCTTCCCTACCCTCCCATATTGCTCCTCCCACTCCCACTCCCCCTTCCCTGCCCCTCTATTCGTCCTCCCCACCCTCTCCTACCAAGCACTGCTCCTCCTCATCACCATAGTTCTCTCCTCCGAATACCTCCTCCTCCTCCCACTCTCCCTCTCATCCCAATCCATCCTCCTCCTACTCCCCCTCTCCATACCCCTCCTGTCACCTCCTTCCTCATTCTTCTCCCCATCTTCTCCCCCCATTCATCCCCATCCACCACTCCCACCCCCCACTTATCCCCTTCCCCCCTCCTCCCACATCCTCCTCCTCCTCACCAACCTACCCTCCCTTCTCCTCCCTTTATACCACTACCCCCCTCCACTACCTCTCCCCCCCCCTCTCCCTTAACCTCTACCCCCCCTCCTCCTCCTCCACCCCCTCTGCACCCTCTTCATCTTCCTCCTCCTCCCCTCTTATGAAACACTTGAACTAACCAGTGATAAATGATGGCTAACTATGGAGTTGAAGGAAACTCAAATTCCTACTCTCCCCCACCTCTCCTCCTCCTAAATATGCTCTCCTCACCCCCCCCTCCCCCAACATCACTCCCTCCTCCCTCCTCCTCCTACACCTCACACTCTCCCCTCCCCCTCCCCCCCACCCCATTTCCCCTCCTCCATCCACCTCCCCACCTCTTCTACTCCTCCTCCCCCTCCTCCTTCCCACCCCCCTCCCCATCCTCCTACTCTCTCCTTCCACTTCCCCCCCCCTCTCTTTATCCCCCCCATCCTCCTCCTCCTCCTCCCCACTCTCCCTTGTCCTTTTCCTCCCCCCTCCCCCTCCTCATCCTACACCCTCACTACCCTCCTCCTCCTCCACCCTCACTACCTTCCTCCTCCTCCTCCTCCTCCTCTTCCCACTCTCTTACATCCTCCCTCCTCCCCTCCCCTCCTCCCCTTTCCAACTCTCCCCCCTACCCATGCCCCCTCTTCCTCTCCTTTTCTCACACCCTTATCTCCTTATTGTCACCTCCCTCCCAACCCATCACCCCCCCTCCCCTCCCCTCCCACTCCCCTCTCCTACCCACCCATAATCCTACTCACCCTCCTCCTCCCCACCCCCCTCCTCCTACTCCCCCTCTCCTTTAAATCCTAACCCCCTCTCCACCCCCACTTCTTCTTACTCCACTGTATCTCCTTGCTTATCCTCCTCTCTCACTCACTCTGTATTATCCTCCTCCTCCCACTATCCTCTCCCCTTCCCCTCTCATACTCCCCCCCACCCCTCTCCACTTCTCCTCTCCTGCCTCCTCCATCCCCCTCCTTGTCCTCATTCATATCCCTTACCCATTCCCCATACCCTCCCTCCCCCCCCTCCCCCTTAGCAACCTTCCTACTTCTCCTCCCCCTGCCCCTACCCCCTTCCATCCTCCTCATCCTTCTCCTCCTCCCCCAACCCCTTCTACTCCCCCTTCTTTGCTCCTCCTCCTCCTCCTCCTCCTCCTCCTCACCATTTCCTACCCTCCTCCCTCCTCCTCACTATCCCCTACCCCAACTCCATTCCCATCACACCTGCTGTATAATCCCCTTTATCCCTCACCCTATCCCCTCCCTGTCTCCCCTCCTACTCCACCCTCCTCTACCACCTCCTTACTCCATGTCTCTCCCCCACCCCCCCCACATCCCACTCTCCTCCATTCTCCTTCATCCCCCTACCTACCTCCCCTCTCCAAATGTCCCCCTCCCTATGCCCCCTCTTCCTCTTTTTTTCCCACACCCTCCTATCCTTATCCTCACCTCCCTCCCCTCCCATCTCCCTTCCCCCCATCCCCCTAACCCCCAGCCCCTCCTCCTCCTCTCCCTGCTCCTACCCACCCCCACCACATCCTACCCCAACTCTCCTTCAAATCTCCCACCCTTTCCACACCCTCCACCCTCTACTCCTCGACCCACTCTTTGTTTTCCTCCTCCTACCCTTAACCTTTCCCCTAGCTCCTACCCTCACCTCTCCTCTTCCATATTCATGATCCCCCTCTACCCATCGCACCAACTCTCCCTACCCTTTACCCCCTCCCTCCTTCCTCCTCATTATCCACCTCCACCTCCCTCTCCCCCATCTCCTTGCATCCAACTTCCTCCCCTGCCATCCCCCTTCCCCAAATCCTATGTGCACCTTGATCCTCTCCCACTCCGTTTACTCCCTCCACATACACCCTCCCCATCTCCCCCTCAACTCCACCCCTCCCTCTCTCCCCTCTATTACCCCTCCCACCTCCTCCTCCCTCCCCTTGTCCCCCCATCCCTCGTTTCTTCTTTTGCTCCCCCCTCCTCTCCTCCCCTCCTCCCTTCCCTTTCCACCATCCCCCTTCCCCTTAGTCTCCTCCTCCCCACACTGGTCCTGCCTCCTCTTCTCCCTGCCCCTATGCTTTCCCACATCCCTCCTTTTCCTCCTACTTATCCTTCTCCCCCCTCTATCTTTCCCCTTTCTCCTCCTCCTCGCCCCTCTCCCTCTAACCCCCTCTCTCTACCATACCCCCACTTCGTCCCCTCTTCATTCCCCTTACCATACCCCCTCCATCTCCAACTCTCTCCCTCTCCTCTCCTCTCTCATCCTCCCCTCTTTCTTTCCTCACCTCATCCTCTCCTTCTCCCATCCCCTCCTCTCCTTCTCCTCACCCACCTTCCCATCAAATCCCCCCTGCTCCTCTCTTACCCATCCCTCCTCCTCCTCTTACCCCTTTCCTTACTATCCCCCTTTCCCTTTGATGCTACCCCCCCCTCTCTCCTCTCTTGCCTTCTGTCCCACCTCCTCCTCTTCCTCTCCCACCCCTTAGTTTCCTTCTACTCACCCCCCTCCTCCTCTTCCTCTCCCACCCCTTAGTCTCCTTCTACTCACCCCCCCTCCCCTCAACTCCCCTCCCCCTCTCCCCATCCTTACCCCCTCTTGCCCACCCCTCCTCATCCTCATCCTCCCCCTCCCCCTCTCTTCGCCCCCCTTCATCTTCCTCCACCATATCTCCCACCTCCTCAACCTTCTTCACCTGTCCCTCTCCCTCCCCCTCTCATCCTCCCCTACACTCCCCTTCCCCTCTCATCCTCCCCCTTCCCCTCTCCAACTCTCCACCTCTCCTCTCCTCCATCCTCCTCCACCCTCCTCCTCTCTTTGTCCCACCCTCTCCTCCTCCCACTCTCCCTCCTCCTCCTTTCCCCATCCACTACCCTCCGCTCCTGACCTCCTCCTCTTCACCCCTATCCCCTACCCTCACCTCTACTCCCCATCCTCCCTATCCCACTCTACCCTCACAAACCTACCCTTACCCTTTTCTCCCTCCCTCCCTCCTAGTCCTTCTCTACCTCCCCATCCCTCTCTCCCTCTCCCCACCTTTTACGTCATCCCCCCATCCCCTTCCCCAACTCCCTTCCACTCCCCTTCCTCACTCCCCCTGCCCCCTCCCATCTGCCCTCCAGCTCCACCACTCCCTTCTCCCTTTCTTGCATCCATCCTCCTCCCCTCTCCTCCTCCCTCCCCCTACCATCCCTCCCCCTCCACTTCAGTCTCCTCCTCCCTCCCCCTACCATCCCTCCCCCTCCACTTCAATCTCCTCCTCCCCTCCTCCTACCCTCTCCCACCTCCCTCCTAGTCCTTTCATCTTTCTCCCCTCCCTCGCAACGTCATCCCCTCCACTTCCCTCCTCCCCCCACTCCTACTCTCCTGTCTTCCCCACCTCCTCCTCATCCTCTTACCCTACCTCTTGCTCTCATCCATCATCCTCCTCCCCCCTCCCCCTCTCACCCTCTCCTCCCCCCACCCTCTCCTCCCCCCACTCCCAATCCTCCTCCTCGTCCACATCCCCTAAGCTTCACTCCCCACCTCCTCCTCCCCGCTCACAATCCTCCTCCTCACCCACATCCCCCACCCTCTACCCCTTCCACCCACTTCGCTTCCCTGCTCCTTCTCCTAAAACCCCACCCCTCTTCCTCCTCATCCTCATCCACATCCCCTTCCCTCCTCCCCATCTTCCTCTACCCACTCCCCCTTCCCTTTCTCCCTCCCTCCATTCCCCAACTCCTTCTCATCACTCCCATCCCATACCCTCCCCTCCCATCCCATCCCATCCCATCCCATCCCATCCCATCCTCATACCCCTCTACCCCTGTGACCCACTCACCTTCCCCTCTGCTTCTCATCACCTCCCTCCCCTCCCCTCCCCTCCCCCTCTCCTATCAACCACTCCTCCTCCTCCTCGCCCCCATCCCCTCCTTCTCCCCCCTCCCATAACCCCCTACTTCTCCCCCCCTCCCCCCTTCTCCCCTCCCTCCCTCCCCTTCTACCCTTCCATTGATGCCTCTCTTGTGCACCCCTACATAAGATCTATCACAATAAAAATATATTAAACTGCTATGCTATAATAATATAAATAGATAACACTATAAGAATGAAAGAAAACTGCAAATTTATATTTTACAATCCATATTCCTAAATATTACATTCATAAATCAATAAAAAATTAACCAAAACTTGATTATTCATTAACTAAATAAATTCCAATAATATAATAAATATATTTGAAGAGACCTAAGTTCTAAAAAAACTTAGTGAGTATTTTTTTTAAATAAAAATTAAAAATAATACCAATCTCATTCTAATTTCTAATGGTCACTCTATTTTCAATGTCATGTCAAATTAAAAAAAACAAAATTCTATTTACAATGTCATGTCAAACTTTAAAAACAAAAAAAAAACTAATTTCATGTCAAATTTGAAAAAACAAAATTCTATTTCCAATGTCATGTCAAACATAAAAAAACAAAATGCTAATTCCATGTCAAACTTAAAAAACAAAATTCTATTTCCAATGTCATGTCAAACTTAAAAAAACAAAATTGTAATTCAAACTTAAAAAAAAAAAAAAATTGTAATTCAAACTTAAAAGAACAAAATTATAATTCCATGTCAAACTTAAAAAAACAAAAATCTATTTTCAATGTCATGTCAAATTTAATAAAACAAAATTCTAATTCCAATGATGTCAAACTTAAAACAAAATCTCAAATCATGAGATGGGAGAATTAAATTTTTGTAGTTACCCATTTCTAAACTTAGTATTTAGAATAATTTAATACAATGTTTTTTTAAAATTAAAAGAAAAAAATCCAATAAAAAAATCACTTTTCCAGTTAACAAAAACATATAATTATTGAGAATATCAACTTGTTAATGACCAAGAAACTCACTTACTTTTTGTTTAAATCTTTAAACCCTTAATTGAGTCAGATGTGTGAAATAGAATGTTAAGATACGAGGTTTCTTCATAGTCTACATGCAAAAGTTTCCGTTTTGGATACATTTAAAAAGAAAACGCACAATTTAAAATGCACAAACTTATGTGACGCATGATATTTCTAAAAATAATATAAAAATCATCAAGCGCATTCATAAAAAAAAGTTATTCTGGTTTGGATACATTTAAAAAAAGCACAATTTAAAGCGCACAAACTTATGTGATGCATGATATTTATATAAATAATATAAAAATCATCAACCATATTTATAAAAAAAAATTGTTCCGGTTTGGATACATTTAAAAGGGATGCATGATATTTATATAAATAATATAAAAATCATCAACCATATTCATAAAATACAAAGTTATTCAGGTTTGGATACATGTAAAAAGAAACGAAAAATTTAAAACGCACAAACTTATGTGACACACTATATTTATATAAATAATATAAAAATCATTAGCTATATTCATAATAAAAAATTTAGAACAACGCCTAACACAAATCTAAAACCATGTTCATAGAAATGCAATTACGAGATACTAATGGCAAAACACCAAACTAGATGCCGAAGCAACCGAAAACAAAAGTCTTAAAAAATGAACAGGCAGAATTTCATAAAGGTCTTTGCCATTTTGTAATTATGGCAAAGATTATGCGAGCGCAAGGGCAGTCCTTAGTGAGGCTAGAAGAGACAACAAAACAGGGACAATGTGGAGAAGGTAGAAACCCTAGAAAGAAAATGGTAAAAAAATGATGAGCTCAGTTGAAGAATGATCAATATTGGCTAATTGCTGAGGATAGAAGAAACACTAGAACCAGGACAATGCAGAGAAGGAAGAAACCCTACAAAGCAAAGGATTAAGGCTCTAGAATGATCGTTACATAAATGAGGATTCAAAAACAATGGCCGAGGATAGAAGAAACACTAGAATGGGGAGAACGTGGAGAAGGAAGAAACCCTACAAGGCAAACGAACGATAAAAAAAATTATGAACTCGGGTCTAGAATGATCGTTGGCTAATGTGCAAGCGGGAATCCCTGGCAGAAGACTGATACGTAGACATAAATGAGGATTCAGGAACATAATGGATCCATGGGCTCTTCATTCGATTTGAGCATCTCATCAAAACAAAAATTTGAAACTTTATCTCTAGAAAATGGCATTATACCCCATCCCAACAACGCAATAAAACCATAGAGTAGACTGGAAATGCAAAGACGACAATGGAGCAAACAGGTAATGCAAAATTGGAACTCCAAACAGAAGGTAGAGCGAGGGAAACAACAAAGGAAAAGTATGCACATCACATTGTCCACATACGCACAAGGAAGGGATTTTTGTAAAAGCCCTCTTTGCTTAAGTGTAGAAGTTGTTGAAATGAGAGATCAGAGAAAATAATAAAAAACAGAACCGAACCGAACCAAACCCAACCCAACCCTCATCGTGATGCTCAAGAAGAACATAACAGAATGAATGAGATTGCTTCTAAGAGAGTTGCTGAGAGGGAATAATGTTGGAGATAATTCCTCCCGCCATCTGTCTATATCCACCAACCACCGTACATGGAGTCAATGCAATTAGGTGGACAAGTAAATGAGCCTCGAGTGAAGAGGCATCGGATGATTCAATGTATTTTTGGGTGTTCATTTGGGTTCCAGAATGTGGCAGAAGAGTCGAGAGCTCCATTCAGAAATTATGCTCCCACTACAAGAAAAAGGGCATTTTAGCCTCACATTAGCACCACTATTTGTAAAGGATTTGGGAAATTCTCAATTTTCAAATAGTGGTGCAAAAGTGGTGATAATGTGGGGATACGCAAGTGGTGCTAAGATTTATGGTGCAAAAGTGGTGTTTGTAAAAAAGTTGTTTTTGGTGTTAAATGAATATGTGGCATTCCATAGTGTATGATGCAAACCACCAAAACCAATCTTAGGTGGATTGAAGTCTTGTGGTGCAAAACACCAAAACCAATCCAACATGGATTAAGACTTTTTGGTGCAAAACACCAAAATTATTATTATTATTATTTAATATACACAAACTTGTATATGGTGCAAAACACCAGAAAATAATAAGTGGTGCAAAGCACCATAAAATAATAAATGGTGCAAAAAAAATATAAATCATATATTATATATAATATGTGATTTATATTTTTTTGCACCACATATATATACTTCTTAACAAGGTTAAAAAATGTATATTAAAAGATTTTCTTAAATCTTATTTCGTTTTAATCTATCATTAACAAAATCAATAATTCAGTATGTTAAATAGACACAAGTGAAGAGCCACAGAATGTTAATTTCCCTGCAAGGAGTTATAGCTTTTGCATGTTATTAAGCATATGTTGTTGGAATAGAAAATCGCTATTGCCATCAATGGGGATTTAAAATAGCAAAATTGATTCAGACAATGAAGTCATAACAATGTAATTTTTCAAAAACGTTATCATAAGTTTGTACAGCCTGGTTTCAAAATTATATAATGTCACTATTAATACAAGTATGGCAATGTCACAGCCAGTGATACAACTCAGTAATGCCACCAATCCACAAAGGTCATGACATACTTGGTCATGACATACTTGGGCTCGTGATGGTCATAAACAATAATAGTAAAAGGTTGATATGGAAGAACAAGATGTAAAGGTCTATCATGCGCATCCCAAGCATCTACCTGCGTAAATATAAATGCACAGTAGTTAGAAATATAGTAAATATATCAATAAGAAAATTGAATGTTTCATTACATTGTTTTATAAACATCTCTCGCACATATACCTATTGGTTCACACTCATTTGTTTCCTCATCCTTGATCTGTTTAAGTAATTAAGCATTTCAAGACTTGTACTATATAAAACTCTTTCCAATTGGGATATTGTGCCATACTTTATTTAGATGCTCACTGACCTGTTATCAACATCAAGAGTATGGACATCGTTTTTGAAAATAGTAAGGACACACCTCCCCACTAAATTATGTAATGCATAATTAAATTCAAATTTAAAATATCATTTTACCTGTAAACTAAGCCACATAAAATAAACTAACCATTGATATACTATATTACAATGACATTAAATTTGACCATAATATGCAATTTAATATTGGTTACAAATGACTTCAGTTTTCCAACGCTTGAAGTTGGAGAAATCGGCTCCATAGTTGCAGTTTTAATGTTGAATTATGTACACTTGTTTGAAAACTCTAAAAAAACACGAATATTAATGAAGATAATGCGTTGGAGGTCATGAAATTGCAATGTTCTAACATTTCAAATTTAACCAATCCCCAACATTATCAGCACAGTTATAAAGAGATTGAGATTGACTTCAACATGGTGTATTTAAGCCCAAAATATATCTGTTGTGTTTAAGAGTGCTTTAGGAATAAAAAACATCTTCACTTTTAAAAAGGCAAATCCCATACAAACATCCTAGATGATTGAATACATTCAACAGAAACGAGGAGAAGGATAACATAATCCTACCATGGAAAATCTCTACCCCAAAAGCATGTGGATGACGTGCTCCCCTCAGGGTTGCCCAAACACACTTGCCACAACTGATGGAACACAATTTTGACGGTTTGTTTTTTTCTCCATGGGAATATGCTGGCTTGTGTCCTTGCATGGCTCCGAACCACGAGTTGCAACTCATGATTAAACACAAGGCCTTGAATCGATGCATCATCGGTTTCATTGGACTCATCTCCACAGAGTAATGCAAAGGGCATCTCTCCCATGATCAATGTTAAAGTATCTAGTTGTAGTGTTTTATTTCCTGTTAAGGCATTAAAAATTAAAAAAAAATATTAGTTGCACAATCAAGCATAGTCTCATTGTAGTTGTTTAGTTGTGGATCTATTTTGGTGAACCAACCATTGGAGAATGGTGGAACAGGTAGATTTATTGTTTGCATCATATTTTGCTCCTTACTCCTTTCAACCTCTCCAGTAGTATTTATTTTCTTTTGGGCTTGCTGTGAATGGTGTGCTCTTGGGAGCTTTTATTCCCAGTTGAGTTGTGTTCCCCTACCATTATCTCTTATTCCTCCCATAGCATTGTGTTGAATAAAATCCAATGGTGCAGCAAATGATGTATTTCCAGCAAAATTCCTTCCAACAATGTTTCGACCTCTATTTATCTTCTACTGATGTACTCTTTTAGACCCGTTGACCTACTTTTCTAGTCATTTGTTGGAAATTAATATAATTATCTCCTGACTATTTGCAACAATGTGGTCTTTAGCAGATTATAAAGTAGGTACATAATTCAAATTAATATAACTATCAAAAAAAAGAATGACAAATTATAGAAGAACCAACATCCCCACCAGTGCTCTTCAACGACTAAGAAAAGGGATATATCTTGAATGTAACTGATGGAACATTATTTCATTTTCATCTATCTCGGAGAGGGTCCAAGTCCGAGACTCCCAACTAGGAACATGGTTCTCAAAGCTATTTTCAATAAAAGACAACTCGTCAATAAATGCTCAACTCCAAGATCGACCACTAAAATGATAAACATAAAAAGCATAGAACTTACCTTGGTTATTATCAAAAACCCTCTGAACCTGTACCTCTATTTCTCCATTTCCTGCAGTCCAAACATTTTCAAAACCAACATCAAACAAGAATCAAAACCAGATTGGACATAGAGTTCTCACTCTATTCAAATTCTCATTATCAATACAACTATTTAAGTAGGGCATGCGATCTCAATTCTACTTAGAATCTTTCAAAATATTCATTTTTCAGTGTAGCTAAAAAGTTATTGATTAGCAGGTCAATCCTAAAAGTAAGAAGACCGAAGGGCATTTCAGCCTTCAAAATTAAGTAAGCAGTTTCTATGGAAAAAACCTACTTGGAGGATGGGCATTTCAGCCTTCAGGGGAGTTTCAATCTGAACTCTAAATTAAATATCTCCTCTATGTCTAAGACTCAAGTAGTGAAGTGTCTCTACCTCTGGGCTCTAGCTATGTCTGTCTGGAGTTGGACACTGAACCACCACATGCTGAACTTCCACCTGGAAAATAAATAGACTGTCATTAAACAATAAAAGTGCAATCTACAAGAGGGGAACCAAACTTTCATTTCTCACGAATTAAGCTCGACGCACAGCATAACGATCCGGTGAATTCACCGACCAGAACAGATAACAGAGACAGCCCATGAAATTAGCTTTTCATGACAAGAAGGATGAGGATGATGATTTGCAACTTGTAGAGTTTGAGCATGGTTTCTATTCAATTTTATCAAGGTGTGATCAGCAGCAAGCTGAGCAACACTGTGTTGGAAGGACAATCTTTTCCCCAAATCATCCTGCCCCTTCTAGGACAATGCTTGAAAAAACCACAGATCTCTATTTACAGAAAAATACACCATCAAGGGAAGAGCTCCTTAGCATAGTGTGCAAGCATTCTCATTTGCTGGGACAATATGCACTTGATGAGAAAGATGACGGGGATGATGAGGTGGATATGCGATTTTGGCGTGAAATGCTTGATATGTTTTTTATTCGTGGTATAAGTGAATCCAAATCACACCAAGATGATGACATGATCTTCTTCGTACGCAATACTGGCTTGCATAATGAATATGGGCTCAATGATAGACCGGAAGAGCAACCTTATTTTGTGCGCAGATGGAATCCAAAGCTTGATAAAGTGATTGGAGAAAATGATGTGGAAGTTGATTGGCGACGCTCATTTTACTTAAATTTTATTGCTCATACCTCGTTCACAGTCACAGTTGCAATTTGCAGGGAGAGGAATGGGATGGCCGATCAGCTATCCAAAGAAGCGACGCAGCAACACTTAGCATTTGGCACTTGGAGGATCACTATTCACTCACCAGAGGGCACCTACAGTTTTTATCACAGACCTTTTCATGACGATTTTGAGGCACAGAATTGAGCAATAGCTCAGCTATTGTTGACAAGCGATGGACACTTTGTCTCATTTCTGTTACAGTAATTGTTTATATGTAATTGGCTATGCGGGCTGTAAGGACACTTGGAGGATCACTAACCAGAGGGCACCTACAGTTTTTATCACAGACCTTTTCATGACGATTTTGAGGCACAGAATCACTACTACACAGAGGGGGGTATTAAGACAATATTTGAGACAATATTTGGGTAAATTGTCTCAACTTAAGACAAAAAAAAAATTGTGTATTGTCTTAAATATTGTCTTTAAGCGAGTGTCTTAAACTATTGTCTTAAATTATTGTCTTAAACTATTGTCTTAAATTTAAGACAATAGTTTAAGACAATAATTTAAGACAATAGTTTAAGACACTCGCTTAAAGACATTATTTAAGACAATACACAAACAAAACATAGTTGAGATACATAACTCTCTGTACATAGATTAATTTCTTCTTCGTTTATTTGCCATTCCAATGATGTAGAATATACAAAATATGGTAGTGAGATCCACTACAACAAACTTAAAATCTAAAAAAAGCAAAAATTGTGGAAATAAACTCAATTTCAAGTATGAGTTTAATGTGCATAATTCAACTAATAACATAAGGAATTGTAATCGAAAACACAATAATCCCATACCATAGACACAAATTTTAATCAAAGAAAATCCTTTTGGCAATGAAAAAATGTAAAAATATATCAAAATCCAAAACATAGTTGGGAATGGGATACAGTATCCCAAATATGTACATGGATTACTTTGTTACATACAAAACATGCTGCAGAATCAGCACAGCTATCAAAACATATACTTAATCTGTGTACTTTCAAATGAATGCCCTCACCTAAAAGCCATCAATGGCCTTCAATTTGAAATTCAGTCATGCTCAGGGCCAACTCAAATTGAAGATGCCATTGATTGGGAATCCTCCCATGTAGAGAAATATGTAGAGAAATATGCAGAGAACAAAATTACTTACACAATCTAAACAGTAATCTTTGCAGGGTTATCTTTGTATGTGTAACTGTAGGTCTACCTAGAAAACTAGACCTTCTCATTCTAGGCAACAATGTTCCATTGAATAAGCATGCAATATTATTAGTAGGAAAGTGTGATTACAAGGCAAAGAAATCGCATATATCTAAAAGAATAAAAGCTAGATCTTTCTGTTTGGAAAATATATGTCCATACTTGTAAAATTGCTTTGAAATCATACTTACACTTGCTTGGGAGTCCGCACTTTGAAAGTTACAATTTTCCTAAATGACTGGTGACTAGAGGTCTTCCAAATTGCACAGGTTCTTCAATATGAGAATCCCCAAATCAATTTTTTGAGAAATTTCATACTTAACCTTCACCAACATTAAAGTATCTACAACAAGCAATGGAGAAGGATTTTACCTGCAAAATCTGGAATGGAGGATTTTCAGGTAAGTATATAAAATTCATTGTAACGAATTAATGCAGTTTTATGACATTGAGGCATGGGAACAGGAAGTCCCTGGGTCACGTTTTTGTTTCTGTTAATATTCAACAACAAAATTGCTAAAAAATGAATTAACTAAGAAGTGTGGAGAATTACGGTGGGATCCATTTGCTATTGAGGAGATTGAGAGCCTCTGTAGATGCTGGAGTGCTGGAGTAGGATTTTTGGCTTCGAGTTGTGTAGTCAACTCTAAAATTTCAGCCTTTATTTAAGTGCTAGCCCTTAGTCCCCTGTCTCTACGGCAGAATGAATCCACCAAAGAACGCTTCAAATCTTTCGTTTTGCTCAACTCCTCCTAAACTGTAGCAGTGGTTGTGCTAGAAGTTGTTTCACTGTTCTTTCCCTCACTCCATTCATCCTCTGCATATCTTACAAATACTCCAAAATGTCCTCCTGGATCATCACACATAAAGGCTTAGAAGAAAGAAAAATCATAATATTTGCTGGCTTAGGTGCTGCATATCCAAAGGCGAAGATGGTAGAGGATTTGTGTTTACTACCTGGAATTGATTGCGCCACCGCGACCACGTCTTTCCCGCCTTTCTGTCTCCTACTGATGCTATCTTTGTTAGTGGTAATTTTACTTGGTCCGCTTGCTATGCCTATGCCTATGACAATGCTTCCACGTCTACAGAAGTCTCTATGACAGATCTCTTTGTAGGGAAGACCATCTTAGATGCTCGTAGCATAAGAGTAGGGCACAATCGATGACCTAAAGAAGCTCTTTTTCTCTACCAGCTAATGTCGGATCATACATCTCTCGATGGCGCATATCTGGAGCCTGCCTCTTTTCCTTGGCATTTTAACCCAATAAGCTGCTTCTATGCCCTTCTGTTTTATGGCTTATCCATTCCATTTTAGGGAAATAAATTGAAGGGTTTTGCTTCCACGGCTTGCACGACTCTCTCAGGGTAGTCCTCCGTCGAAGATGGTTTACCTGCATCAGTGCCCGTAGACCACTTATGCCCACTGTGTGCCTCGGTGCAAATGGCCATGAGGGATGCGGCCATCTACAACTGGAATGAATAGATTGACAAAAAGACTACCCTGCATTCTTTTCAGGCTTCACAACCCACAAAACCCTCCTTTTGTCGAGGCTGTGAACATTTTAATAAAACATAAACCAGCTAATGTCAGATCTATACATCTCTCGATGGCGCATATCTGGAACCTGCCTCCATTCCTTCGCATTTTAACCTAATAAGCTGCTTCTATGCCCTTCTGTTTTATGGCTTATCCATTCCATTTTAGGGAAAAAAAATTGAAGGGTTTTGCTTGCACGGCTTGCACGACTCTCTCAGTGTACTCCTCCGTCGAGGGTGGTTTACCTGCATCGGTGCCCGTAGACCACTTATGCCCACTGTGTGCCTCGGTGCAAATGGCGGCCACGAGGGATTCGGCCATCTACTGGAATGAATAGATTCACAAAAAGACTAGGCTTCACAACCCAAAAAAAAACCTTTTGTCGAGGCGGTGAACATTTTAATAAATAAATAATAAATTAGAATAAAAATCGGGGAAAAGTTTGAGACAAAAATACTTTTTTGTCTCAAATTAATGTCTTAAACTACCCCGTCATGTAGTAGTGAATTGAGCAATACCTCAGCTATTGTTGACCAACGAAGGACACTTTCTCACATTTCTGTTACAGTAATTGTTTTTATGTAATTAGCTATGCGGGCTGTATGGACAGCCGAGTACATTGTAGTTTTATGTCGAGACACATTTCTGTGACAGTACTGTTAAATGTATTGGGCTATATGCGGGCTGTATGGACAGCCGAGTACACAGCGATGGAATCTAGCATTTCTGTGACAATATTGTTATGTATGGATATAGGCGGGTTGTATGGACAGCCGTATACATTGTATTGTTTATATGGGACAGTAGATATGATGTCAATATGGGACAGTGAATATGTGATAATGTAGGGATCTCAGTGATTTTACTACATGTGTAGAATGTAATTTTGTTCATATTTTTGAAATAAAATTACGCATTTTTTCGAGGAAAAAAAAAAAAAAAGTGCAATCTGCAACATCCAAAGAAAGTGAACAACCTATAGGCTATTTAAAGCATGAAAGCAGGCATATGCTATGAATGTGATGATTATTACAGAGTCTGTAATAATCATCACAATCATAGCATATGCCTGCTTTCCTGTGAAGATTAAAATTTAGTAACGTCTAAACTCTACAATAGAGAAGTGGGGACAAAAAACACTAACCAAGATATGTTGCAGACTCCACAAAATATGCGTAGAAGTAGAATCGGCCCCAGTGAATCGAGCACACCACTGTCCAGTGAATTGGGCTCAACCCAAGAGGTATCAGGCTCACCACTCACTCTACAGACTCAGGCTCACCACTATCCAAGAATAATTGGGCTCACCACTCACTGTCCAGACTTGGGCTCACCACTGTCTAGGAAGAATTGGGCTCCAATGGAATGAATTGCCTCAGGCCAACAGGGAAATGAATCACATGGAATTGGAGGAGCAGAAAAGAATCCATGGACAGGGCGACATTAGAGGAGTAGAAATGAATGCATGGATAGGGATACAATGGAGGAAAGTGGAACAAATGAACGCAGGGAGAGTTAGGGTCACAGGTCCCTTCTTTTCCATGTATTGAAAAAAAATTGGGTGAAGTCAAAATCAGGTTCAACATTTTTACCTAATGAATTCACCTTCCAAAATAGTTCATTCCAGTTCAGTGTTTAGGACCAACTAACCTCAACGAACTTGAAAAATACTTGAGATACAAGGAATTTTAAAAATCAACCTTTAAAAACTCTGAACCCTGTAACTTGGTATCATTGTTGATTCCAGATTCAGCTTCTACAGAATTTTGAGGATAATTTGACTAATTTGAGCAAAGGATATATGGCATGTTCAGATTATTGGTTATGATTCAGATTGCAGTAATCTGGATTTCTAACCAACAAGCATCTTATACAAAGGCCATCCTAGTCTAGAACACAAAGATACACTGAAACTTATCATGCTGTACTTCAGAAAAGCAAGATTTCAGATCTCAAATTGGTCCATTGGTGGGGTTTTTGGTGTATTGGATCAGACAGTTCAATTCGTATCGAAGAGATGAATATGAAAAGCAAACAAATAATTTCCCTCACAAGCAAGAAAGGATATATAAAAATAGCCTGCTAGAACTAGTACTTGCGTTCCACCTAGTCGCACAGGAATAGCTTCACGGCTAATCTTCCTCCCTCGTGGCTGACTGGTACAGCTGGGATGGCAGCTGGCATCGCTGGCTGATATCGCTAGGATCGTTGGATGGGACGAATGGATGAATGGTGACAGAAAAATATTTGATCGCTTTAACATAATCCAAGTCTCCTTCAATGACTATGTCCAAGGCCCAAGGGCCACAAGACCTAGGTACATAGTGCCATAGATACTACTACAAATTCATGCATAGTGCTTCAAGGAAGTGTTCATGGCTCTGGATGCCTCAACAATTTCTTTAGGGCCAAAGACATGGTCTTCTTCCTTGATATACCATTCTCAAGGCCTTGAGACACCTACATGCTTCTCAAAAGCACCTAATGTCACTGAAATCCTCAATCATAGGCCAATGATACACTCAGAATGCCATGTGTGGTTAGTTGAAGCAACTTCCTTATCTTTGGATGGTTATAAGATTCCTTTAGGGATCAAGGTTTAGGTGTTCTCTGTTGACCATGTTCTTCCTTTAGGTCCCTAAGTTCAGGTTTCCTCCATTGACCATGTTGAAGTTTCTAAGGCCACAAGACCTAGATACATAATTCCTTGGATACCCCCACGAATTCATTTATGGCATTGTTCATGACTCTAGATGCCTAAATGATTTATTTAGGGCTAAAGGCATGGTCTTTTTCCCTGTAGCACCATTTTGAAGGCCCTAAGACACATACATACTTCTCAAAACCACCTAATAGCATCAACATCCTCAATCATAGGTTAATGATATCCTAAGAAAGCCATGTATGGTTGTTATAGGAAACCTTCTTAGCCCTGGATGACTAAAAATTTCCTTTATGGCTTGATATTTAGGTCTCATCCCACGACCATGTTGATGCTCCCATGTCCCCAATAGTTGGATACATAGTAATTTAGTGTTGCAGTTACCCCTACAAATTCATGCGTGGTGATTTGAATATTGTTTCATGGCTCTTAATGCCTCAATGGTTTCTTTAGGGCCCAGTGCATGGTATTTTTCCCTATAATGTCATTCCCAAGGCCTTGAGACACACACACGTTTTTTAAACCACCTAATGGCACCGATATAATCAGTCATATGTCAATGAAACCCTAAGGAGGCCATGTGTGGTTGGTGTAGGAAACATTCTTAGCCTTGGATGGAACCATGTCCAATGCCCAAAGGAAAAAAACCTAGATATATAGTGCCATCGATACCCCTATGAAGTTATGCATGATTCCTTGACACAATGTTCATGGCTCTAAATGCCATAAGAATTAATTTAGGGCCAAACACATAGTCTTCTTCCTTAGAATATCATTCCCAAGGCCTTGAAACAAGTAGATATTACTCAAAATATCTAATTGTACTAAGATCCTCAATCATAATCTAATGCTACCTTTAAGAGGCTATGTGTATTTGGTTGAGGTATCCTTCTTATCCTTGGATGGATAGAAGATTCCTTCAGAGCCTGAGTTTCAGGTCTCCTCCCTTGACCATGTCCAATGCCCCAATTCCTAATTACCTGGATGCATAGTGCCATGGATACCTTCTGAAGCCATGTGTGGTGCTTTCTGGCATGATTTATGGCTTTGTATGCCTAAATGGTTTCTTTAGGGCCAAAGGCATGGTCCTCTTCTATAGAGTGTCATTTCCAAGGCCCTGAGACATGTGTCTAATGCTCAAAACCAACTATTGGCATTAAAATCACTAATCAGAGACCAATGATACCCTCAAGAGGCCATCTGTGGTTGGTGAAGGCATCCTTCTTTGACATGGATGGATAGAAGTTTCCTTTAGGGCCCTATTTTTAAGTCTCTTTCATTAACCATGTCGAATTCCCTAAGGCCACAAGACCTAGATACACAATTCCATGGATATCCCTACAAAGTCATGTGTGGTTCTTCGAGGCATTGTTCATGGCTTTGGAATCCTCAATGATTTCCTTAGTGCTAAAAGCATGTTATTCATCCCTAGAACTTTATTCCCAACACTTTGAGACATGTACATACTCCTCAAAACACCCTAATGTCACTAACATCCTCATTCATAGGCCAATGACCCTTGAAAGGCGATGTGTTGTTGGTGGATAGAACCTTCTTATCTCTAGATGGATAGAAGATTCCATTAGAGCTTGAGCTTCATGCCTTCTCCCATGACCATTTCCAATCCCCCAAGTCCCCAAGACTTGGATACATAGTTCCATGGATACCCTTGCAAAGTCACGCATGGTGCTTTAAGGCATTGTTCATTGTTTTGGATTCCTTAATGGTTTCTTTAGGGCTAAATGAATGGTCTTTCCCCTAAAATGACATTCCCAAGGCATTGAGACACATACATATTTTCAAACACACCTACTGGAATTGTCATCCTTAATCATAGGCCAATGATACCCTTAGGAGGCCATGTTTGGTTGGTGGAGGAAAACTTCTTAGCCTTCGATGGATAAAATATTTCTTGAAGGCCCATGGTTCAAATTTCTTCCACCGACCATGTCCAAGACCTCAAGTCACTAAGACCTAGATACAAAGATCAATGGATACCCTTGCAAAGTCATGCATGGTGCTTTGAGGCATTGTTCAGGGCTCTACATTGCTTAGTGATCTATTTAGGGCCAAAGGCATGGTATTCTTCTCTATAGCATCATTCCTAAGGTCCTAAGACACCTACATACTTCTCAAAATCACATAATGGTGTTAATATCCTCAATCATATGACAATTATACCCTCAAGAGGTCATGTGTGGTTGGTTGAGGCGATTTTTCTTAGCCTTGGATGGCTATAAGATTCCACTATGGATAGAGCTTCAAGTCTCCTCCCTTGACCATGTCCAAGTCCCCAAGGCCCCAAGAAATGGATACATACTGGTATGGATATCCATTCAAGGTCATGCATGGTGCTCTAGGAATTTTTCATCACTCTAGATGCCCCAATTGTTTCTTTAAGGCCAAAGGCATGTTTTTTTCCCTATAACATCATTCCCAAGGCCCTGAGACATGTAGATAATACTCAAAACCACCTAATGGCAATGTCATAATCAATCATAGGCAAATGATACCCTCAAGAGGCCATGTGTTTTTAGTGGAGGCAATCTTATTAGCCTTAGATGGATGGAAGAATCATTTAGAGCTCGAGATTTAGGTCTCCTCCACTAACCATGTGTAAGGCCCCAAGGCCACAATACATAGATACGTAGTGCCATAGATACCCCTCTGAAGTAATTAATGTTGCTTTTAGGTAGCATTCATGGATCTAGATGCGTCAATGATTTCTTTAGGGCAAAAAGAATGGTCTTCTTCCATGGAACATAATTCCCAATGGATTAAGACATGTGCTTTCTACTTAACAACAACTAACTATAACAACATCCTCAATCATAGGCCAATTATACAACTAGGAGGTTGTGTATGGTTGGTGGAGACAAAATTCTTACCCCTAGATAGTTACAAGCTTCCTTTAGGGGCAAAGGTTAAGGTATCCTCCATTAAGCATGTGTTGTTGTTGGAGGAAACCTTCTTAGCCCTAGATGGCTAGAAGATTCCTTTAGTGGTCGATATTTAGGTCTCCTCCATTGATCTTATCTTCAATGGATTTGGATGCCTTAATTGTTTCTTTAGGGATGAAGTCATGGTCATATTCTATGTAATATCATTACAAAGACCTTGGGACACCTACATAAGGCTCTTGCTTTACTTTTATGACTCCAATAAAGGACTTGAGATCCATCCCTCTATGCAAAAACTCTTGATTATGCTTATATCCAACTATTATGTCAAATATCAACTTTAAATGGTGTATGTTATGGTTCGTGGTCTTTGATCATTGCCCATTACCTCAATAATATTATGTTAGGGTATAGTTCTTTCAATTTATTCTCCAACTATTTACTCAGACCCATCACTAGTACGCAAAACCACATATTTCCACCCATATCCCACTTTGAGAATAATGATATCTTATACATTGCATGATCTGCTAAGTGATAGTTTGAGTAATTTCTATTAGCCCGATATGCCTAAAACCGTCCTTTAGGGCCTAGTTCCTATAATTCCTCTCATGACTATGTCTAAGGTTTGCATACCTAGTGTCACTTATATGAATGCTCAGATTCCAAGGATATTGTTTGGAGTTTATGGGTGTGATTTAAAGCTTCCCTTAAGGTTTAAGGCCCAAGTTTCCTCCTATGACATTATGCAAAAACCTAAGACAGGTGCATACTAGAAAAAAAATCATAATGGTGTTGATTTCCTTACTTAGAGGTAAATAATAACCCCAATATGTCATGTGTAGTGCTTTGAGTTGTTTTATTTTTCCTTGAATGCACAAAATATTTTACTAGGGAATAAGACCTAGGTTTCCCTTCTCAAACATGTTAAGGGCTTAAACACCCATATATAGTGCTTAAAAACAACCTCTTACTTACATTAATACCCCCAATATCAAGCCAAGGATACCGTTAGGAGGCCTTATGTGGGGTTTCAAGGTATACTTGTTAATTTTATATGCCTAGAGATTTCCTCTAAGGTCCAAGGCATGGGGTTCCTTCCTTAATCATCTTTATGCCCTAAAGACTTATACCTAGTTTTAGTTCCTCCAACTACCCCCATTATCCCTATTATAAGGCCATAGATATTCTCAAAAATTCATTTGTGTTAGTGTGACAAATCATTATTATCCCTACATGCCTAGAAGTTTAATTTAGGCTAAGGCCTAGGTTTTTTCTCTTAACTAGGTCGAGGGCCAATATACCTATCACTAGAGATCAAAACTTTATAATGCAATCAATATCCACACATAGATGTTAAGAATATTCTTAGGAATATCTGTGTGTTGACCATATTTCTTGGTCCTATATTTCTTTAAAGATTCATTTAGGGCCCAAGGAAGAGGTTTCCTCCCTCGAACATCTCCAAGGATCTGAGACCCATGCCTTGTGCACAAAGCCTAGTAATGATATTAATATCCATTGAAAAATTTAATAATATCAATTGAAATATGCCCTATCAAATAATGAAATCTCAATTCAAATCATTTTTATTAATATTTTATAATAGTAATAAATTAAAAATGGTTGCATTTAATTATTTGTCAAATTTAAGAATCATGGATATTTATTTGCTTGAATAATACTGAAATGAATAGTGTACTTGAGCTATTTAGAAATTAATTATTTGTGAACTTGTTGTGTTTGTTGTGTAACACCTCATAAATGAATCGTGTGAGCTTGTTGGTTTAAATAGTGATAAAAACAGATAATTGAATTTGTTGTGATTGTGGTTTAAAACCTCATAAATTAATCATGGGCATTTATTTGAATGAAAAAAATTGAATTAAGTTATCACAAAATAATTATTTTTGATGTTGTTGTGTTTATGGTGCAAATCATCATATTTAAATCATTTTTATACATGTCCATGCAACAAATATGAGCTTAGCCCCACTATATGGTACTTGAGAACATGACATTTATTTATGCTTAGGATTCCTTTAGGCTAAGGCCTATGATTGTTAGTTCAACAATGTTGAGGGCCATTGGACTTATCCCTAGTGATTAAAAACTTATAATAGTGTGAATGCTCGTACTTAGAGGCTAAGAATACTCTTAGGAATATGTGTGGGGACCTTTGTGGTGTCTTTCTTGGTCATAGATTCCTAAAAGCTTCTTTTAGGGCCTTAGTTAGAGGTTTTCTCCATTGATTATATAGATGGATCTAAGCCCCATGTGTTGTGTTAAAAACCTAATAATAATACTAATTTCCATCAAATAAATTTAAGAAGCTACAAATATATCAAATGAATAATCAAATTTAAATTGAAATAATTTTATTACTACTTTATAAAAGTAATAAATTAAAAATAGTTGTTTTTATTTATTTGTTGATTGTATTTATATGTTTAAATAATATAAAAAAATGAATAAATGAATTGAGCTATTTTCCAAATATTTTTTTTGAACTTGTTGTGCTTGCCGTGTAAACCTCATCAATGATTTGTCGATTGTATTTATATGTTTAAATAATATAAAAAATGAATAAATGAATTGAGCTATTTTCCAAATATTATTTTTGAACTTGTTGTGCTTGTGGTGTAAACTTCATAGATGAATCGCTTGAATTTATTTGCTTAAATATTCTAAGTGAATTCATTTGCTTAAATATTCTAAATATAAATATTTGAACTTCTTGTAAGTATGGTGCAAAAACTCATAAATTAATTTTTGATCATTTATTTTAATTGATGAAAAAATAAATAAATATTGAATTGAGTTATTTTCAAAATAATTATTTGTGAATTTGTTTATGGTGCAAATCCACATAATTAAATCCTACGTGTATATGTCCATGTGGAAAATAATAACTTAGCACCACTTTATGGTACTTTCCAACATGGCATTTCTCTTAAAGATAAAACTCAATTTCCAATAATATTAACTAATATAACACCATTTTAACACCACAAAATATAAGTGGTGCTAATACCACCACTTTAACACCACAAAATATAAGTGGTGCTAAAACCACCACTTTAACACCACATAAATGTAAGTGGTGCCAATACCACCACATTTACACCACAAACTATAAGTGGTGCTAATTTGTGGTGCTAAAAGATGGATTTTCTTGTTGTGGATCCTCAAACCTTGTTTTGTTTTGCCCCTCCTCTGTCGCATACTCTGTTTTCTGGTTGCTCTGCCTTCATAAACTCTGTCATGGTATCAGAGCCCAGAGTCACGAATCCCCTTTCACTAGCCATGTGAAGGATAGACGCCGTCGGAGATTGGGGAGCCACGCCGTCGAGTAATATACCCTTCCGCAGAGCAATATAGATGCTCGTCAATCTGAAGCAGCCAAGCCAAAGAGTTTGTAGAACCGCCAGTCTGGGTTGTGTTTGGTGAAGAAGGCACGTCCTGGAAAGGCCAATCGTGAACTGCCATTCCTTCCCAAGCACAAACACCGTCTCGACATGAAATGACTGGTGAAATGACCTTGAGGGATCTTGTACTGCCTGTTGGAGGAGTCAAGGATAAGATATTGGCTGCACACCGATGTGGTATCAAAAGAATTATTTTGCCTGAAAGAAATGTTAAGGATTTGGTGGAAGTTCCAGCTGTTGTTCTTCTCGATGTTGAGATTTTGCTTGCAAAGAGAATGGAGGATGTACTGAACGAAGCCTTTGAAGGTGGATGCCCATGGATGCAACTTTCAAAGTTGTAAGAAGCTTAACTTGGCAAGGGCAGTTGATTTGTAGAATATGGAGGCAACATACCAGGTTGCAGGTAACTTACTAAGGTCATAAATATCTATTGGTTATGTATGATAGCTTCTTCTGTATAAATTGGATTTAGAATCTGAGGTTGTTTCTCTGCTGTGAGTGAACATAGTAGTTAAGAATGCCATGAAACTTGTAAATTAGGCTTCTTTTGTATAATTGACAAAGGTGTTTGTTCCAAGGTTGCGTTTTGAAGAATCTTTTCAGATGTTTGCCATCAGGCACTGTAGAAGCTGAGGTAAAATAAATGATAAAATATACTTGTTATGAATGCGGGATTTGTGCACCTATCTTTTCCAAGAGCTGGAAACTGTTTTGAGTGACCAAGAGGGGTATGGCCTAGTGCAGTTAAATATTAGTCAATGCACATTTTTATCTGCTCCTGCTGTTCAAGCTGTTTGTGATACTTTCCCAGCACTGCATACTTGTCCGGAGAAGCATTCTCTCATCATAAGTGGCTGCCTAAACCTTACCTCAGTGCATTGTGTATGCACAATTGAAGCCCTGGGAGAACGAAGAAGCAGAGCTGCAGTTTCTGATCATTCTTCAGGGATTCTAAATGCAAGGGCAATACGGTAAAGTTAGCAAAGACAGGGGAGCTAGGTCTGTAATTAAAAGGAACAGCATAGTAAAGACATTCAGTCACATCCACAAAGCAAAAATGGGCAGAAAGTCCAGGCCTAGACAAGCCAAGAAGAAAGAAAATCAGTGGAGCAGAGTGGATCTGCCATCACCTCCACAGTTTAATGGCACAAATTTTGCCTTGTGGACAAGTAGAATGAGGGTATATCTACGGTATGTAGATACACATGTTGAATTAAATGATGAAGCCAAAGATGCTTTGGCATTGCATCTCATCCAACTAGCTGTGGATGACAGATTGATGCATATGATTACAGCAGCAAAGACTTCTAAGGAAGCATGGTGCATTCTAGAGGAAGAATGCAGCGAAAGGGGGAGCAGCCATAAAGAAACAGCTGTAGTTGTGGTTCAAGTTTAAGCTGAGAAGAACCTTGAAGCCTCTGTCAGTCAAACAGAGCACAATAAGTTTGAAATGAGTGAATCCCACATTGCAGTCAAGCATGTGGATGTTGTTCAGGTTGAAGAGGAAGCTGCCATAGTAGCAACAGATAGTGTGGAAGCAACCCAAGAAGGTACAGGCCAGCCAAGTGAGGTTGAATGTGATGAAGAGAAGCTCATGAAGAGCAAGCCCAAGAGGGTCGAAGTTTGTGAGTTTGCAAGTATAAACAGCAATCAGTGTGCAATTGACAGCCATGAAGAGCGGAAAGCTCAAGAAAAATATGATGAGGAGATTCTCTCAGAGGAAGAATTGCTGATTTTGAAGGATGAAATCAGCTTGATTGATGAATTATTGAATGGAAAAACAGCTGAGAAAGAGATTTCAGCTGAAAACAACAATGTGTATGTTGAAAATAAAATTGAAAAAGACAACAGTATCGCTGCAAACAAGGATGAAGAGGACAGCAGCATGAAAGCTGCAAAGATGAGTGAAGAAGGCAGCCATGTAGCTGCAAAAGATGAAGGAAAGGGTGACACTTTTGCTACAGCAGTTGAGCCAGCTGAAAATGAGGAGATGGATGAACACGATGAAGGATGTGAAGATGAAAATCCAGTTGAAGAGATCTTTGAGAAATGGAGTTTTGAAGAGATAAGGTACTATTATGAGCTTATGTGGCAGCAAGCCACAGATTCACAGGTTGCTGAAAATATGAAACCTGAAGATAGCATGTGGGAACATCATATGATGAAAGCAACTCTGAATTTCATTGAAGGTGAGGAGACATGGCAGAATGCCATTGGCAAGTTCGATGACATAGATGGAAGAATCAAGCCCAAGGAGCTTAAAGAAAGCATGAAGAAGAAGGTGAGAATGAAGAAGAAGGTGAAGAAGAACGCTGAGTTCAAAGTCTGGAGCAAGCGAAAGAAAAAGAAGCCGCTGCATCAGCATGCAGCAGACAAGAATGGTAAGATAATTTTGAGTTTTGACATGAATTAATGTAAGCCTAGCTGAGACTTAGACCAGCAGGCATTAATGTTTTAACGTTTTTTTGTTGAAATCCCATGTAGGCATTGCATGTATGCTTTAGATGTTAGTAGTATGATTATGGTCGGAATTATGGGGGAGTGTTGGAGATAATTCCTCCCGCCATCTGTCTATATCCACCAACCACCGTACATGGAGTCAATGCAATTAGGTGGACAAGTAAATGAGCCTCGGGTGAAGAGGCATCGGATGATTCAATGTATTTTTGGGTGTTCATTTGGGTTCCAGAATGTGGTAGAAGAGCCGAGAGCTCCATTCAGAAATTCTGCTCCTCAAACCCTGTTTTGTTTTGCCCCTCCTCTGTCGCATACTCTGTTTTCTGGTTGCTCTGCCTTCATAAACTCTGTCAAATAATAATAGAATCTACCTAGAATTGAATCCCCGCAATTTTTTAGGTAAAACATTGGTGTCAGCTGCATCCTGCGATCAGTGCCGAGCGTATTTCACCATTTTTTGAGATAAAACATTGGTGTCAGCTACATCCTCGATTCCCCTTAAGATCGTTTTGCTCCATTCAAGTTCATCCAACAGCCGAACCATTTCCTTGGACTTCCAGCGCCATCAGATTTTGACAGCTGCAAAGCTTTCGTAGCAGGGTGCGCATGGAGTATAGCTTTCGTAGCAGGGTTTCCATGGAGATTAGGGTACCCATGAGCCGTTTTTTAACGGACAGAAGAAAACGAGTCTGGACAATTGCACAGACACAACACTCCGTGATAGAGTGAACAATGAGACAATTTAAAGGAGAAAAGCCACTGCCACCATGATAGTGTGAACAATGAAACAATGGAAAGGAGAAAAGCCACCGCCATAAAGAATGTCAGACGTATTCAAACTCAAAAGAGATATTTGAATATTTGAATTTATCTACCGTTGACTCAAGCTCATCCAACGACGGAGATTAAGAATATTGTTGTCTTCCAACGATCAAATTTAAACTCTCTAAAAAAACAATAAGATGGTTAGAGTGTGTTCCAGCACCACCACTACGGTATATCAATTCTACAGCCTGTGTCTTGTCAGCCATGATCTTGTGACTCAGATTATCATATGCTTTGAGCTTCCTTATTTTCTATTGTTGAATTCAATAAATTGTCTATTGTTGAAATGAAATTCGAAACACGCCAAAGTCTAAGATGTTTTTGTTGCCACAGCACCGATAGTAGCATTCCGGCTTTCAAATTCTTCAGAAGGTCCGGCACTTACCAAATCAAAGTTATACGTGTCGATCTTAACTAACTCGTAGCCTCGATTTAGGGTTTATTAATGAATTATAATTAATGTAAAATAAGAAATATATATATTTTTTAAATATATAAATAATTTATTTTTTTAAAGGAGTCATACTAGATACCCAAAATTTTAGAGTTAGACAATTATAATAAGATTTTTAAAAATTTGTATATGAAAATAATCTTAAAAAATAATTTTTTTTTATTTTTTTTAATAAATTAGTGTTTTCAAATAACCTTCATTCATTTATTAATAATATCTAACTATTTAAATTATTATATAACATATATAAATGATAAATTAATTTTGAATTATATACTTTTTAATCCATTATATACATCCTTAACATATCCTCAAAAACTTGGTTAGCCCTTTTAATTTGACCATCTGTGTAATTTGACGATCTGTGTGAGGATGATAAGAAGTGTTGGAGATAATTCCTCCCGCCAGGTGTTTGTATCCACCTACCACCGTACAAGAAGATTAATAGAATTAGATGAAGAATTAAATGAGCCTCGGGTGAAGAGGCATCGATCTGCTCCATGTATTTTTGTATGTTCTTTTTTGGGTTCCAGAATATGGTAGAAGAGCCGCAGAGCTCCATGAAAAATGTCTTCCCCTGTTTTCGTGTGAGCTTGTGTGTCCGATACTCTGTTTTTTTTGTGTAATACTCTGTTTTTAATACTCTGTCTCTCACAGAATTCGTCATGGTATCAGAGCATTTCTGTTCGGACATCCTGATCCTCCATTGCTTTGAGTGAGAGCTTAAAGGCCCTGAGGGAGGAAGGGCGCTCTACCAAGGGGGCGGAAAGCCGTGTTTTCATCCCTGCATCCATTTATCCACTGCCTGTCATGGGAAGAATGCGCAGAGGTGCTTCTATTCACCCATGCATACATTTTGTTGCTTTTGTTTGTTGATTGCATGTGGTTTGGGTAACGCAAAGGAATGGGGAAGATCAGGATGCTAGAGAGATCGAAACCTGCTCACTATCGTTGAGTATGTTAGGTTGAACTTGGACTTCAAATCCCGGGCCACTGACGTTCTCCTGTTCAGATCTTGCATCCATCTCTGCGTGTTCAGAGAGACAAGCCTGGCTCACGGAGTACTCCTCACAACCAACAGACATCGCAGTATTGGCAATCGCCATCCTTCCATCCCAGGCAACGCCATCCTTCCATCCGTGTTCTTAAAGCTGATATTTCTGGTTCTACCAGCACTGTGACAGAAGCACTGTGGTATGTACGCAGCTGCTGCCCCGTTGGGTCGAGGTCACTCGCTCTATTGTGCCATTCAATCACTGTGAATTCTTTCCCAGCGCCTTGATATGTAATGTAGGAGCCCGCGTGAAGGAGCCTGCGCAGAGGAGGTGTGAGGCAAAGTGCAGCCATTGTTGAAATCCTGGAGCTGTGGGCTGTACGCCGAGAGGAGAGACGCCATCACTGAAGAAGGCTTCCCTAGTAGTACGAATCTCCCTTCTAGTGCGTCCCCATTCAGCCGAAATCAGGAAAGCGACCGTTTCAGCAGGCCGAGAACAGTTTGAGATCTGCCCTAGCAGACCGAGCTTTCTTAGGGCCATTTCTCAGCAGCTAGACAGTAAATCTCAGTCAATTGTCAATAGCAGCAAAAAGGGGGAACAGTTTGCTACGTTTTAGAAAAGAAAGGGGGAGCTTCTTACATAGCAACAACAATGGCATTCAGCAGCAATATGAACCTGTCTCAGGGCCCAGTTCTGTCAGACTCAAACTATGAAATGTGGGCTTTCAAGATGCGTAGTTTTTTGAAAGCACAAGAATGCTGGGAATTTGTTTTACACGCATTTGAAGAACCTGACCCCGCAGATTACCAAGCAATGTCCAATAATCAGAAGAATGCAGTGATAGATAGCAGGAAGAAGGATGCAAGAGCTTTATGGTTTTTACACAATGGTGTAGAAGATTCAATTCTTCCTAAAATTGCCACGGCTGAGAATGCAAAACAGGCCTGGGAAATACTAGAGAATGCCTATCAAGGCACTGCTAAAGTTAGAAATGTCAAATTGCAGAATCTCAGACGAAATTTTGAAACCTTGCAAATGAAGGATACAGAAACTGTGGACAACTTCATGACTCGAACTATGGATGTTACCAATCAACTGAGAGCACGTGGTGAAGATATCTCAACCCAGAAAATAGTTGAGAAGGTGCTCAGAAGTCTGCCAGCGAAATTTGACATGGTAGTTACAGCCATTGAGGAGTATAAAGACCTGTCACAGCTTTCTGTTGAAGAGCTTACTGGTTCATTAGTAACTCATGAGTCCAGAATCAATAGAAATTCAGAATCAACTGAAAATGCCTTTCAGTCACAGACTTCTTACAACAGAGGAAGAGGACGTGGATATGGAAGCAGTGGACATCAAGGCAGAGGAAGAAGAGGCAGGGGACGCTTTCAATCTGGACATTTCCAATCTGGTAATACTCAAACACATTCTGAACAGACAGAGCATGGACAGAACCGTTTTCAGAACTTCAGAGGAAGAGGTAGATACCAAAATCAGCCACGCTGGACTGATAAGTCAAACAAACAGTGTTTTTACTGTAAGAAATTTGGGCATTTTGAGAGTGAATGTCGAAAGAAACAGTCAGATCTGCATAAGAACAGAGCAAATGTTACAAATGCTGATGAAGGAACATCCCAATCCATGTTCATTTCGTGTTATGTCGACGAAGAATATAATAGCAAAGATGTTTGGTTGCTGGACAGTGGCTGCAGCAATCATATGACTGGAAATCACGCCCTGTTTTCCAGCCTGGACGATTCTATTCAATCTGAAATCAAACTTGGAGATGACTTCAAAGTGAATGCTTCAGGAAAAGGTACCATCTCTGTCTTGACCAAGCAGAATGAAAAGAAAGATATTTCAAATGTTTATTTCGTTCAAGATTTGAAACATAATCTGTTAAGTGTTGGTCAGTTGAGTCAAAAAGGTTATAGAGTAATTTTTGAAGGGTCATTGTGTACAATTTTAGATAAACCTCCCAGTCAAAGAGTCATAGCCAAAGTTGAAATGACCAAAAACAGAATGTATCCATTAGTCATGAAAAATGCAAGTCTGTCTCAGTCTTATGCTCAAACTGTTATTAGTTCAGATAACACTTGGTTGTGGCATTGTAGATATGGCCACTTGTCATTCAAAGGTCTGAATGAGTTACAAAGAAATTCCATGGTTAAAGGTCTTCCTGTCATAGATGTACATCATAATCCTTGTGAGAGTTGTATCCTGTCAAGACATAAAAGAAATAAATTTCCTACTGCTGCCACATACCGAGCCAAAGCCCCACTTGAGTTAGTCCATACCGACCTGTGTGGTCCAATGCAAACTGAGTCCATAGGTGGAAGCTTATATTTTTTAACCTTCATCGATGATTATAGTAGGATGACCTGGATATACTTTTTAAGAAACAAATCTGAAACTTTTGCAAAGTTCAGAGAATTTAAGGCTGCCACAGAAAAACAGAGTGGCAGATTTATTAAAGTATTGAGGTCAGATGGAGGCGGAGAATATGATTCTAAACCGTTTGCTGCATACTGTAAAGAACATGGCATTCACAGACAGTTTACAACAAGGTACACTCCACAACAGAATGGAGTAGCAGAAAGAAGAAATCAGACCATTATGAACATGGCCAGGAGTATGTTGAAAGACAAAAATTTGCCAAATGAATACTAGGCACAAGCTGTTTCATGTTCCGTTTATGTGATGAACAGATCTCCAACTAGAAGTGTGAAAGACAAGGTTCCATTTGAAGCATGGACTAGACAGAAGGCAGATGTATCTCATTTAAGGGTCTTCGGTTGCATTGCTTATTCCCACATACCAGAAGATATAAGGAAGAAATTGGATGACAGAAGTGAACGGTGCATCTTTGTGGGATACAGTGATCATTCCAAGGCTTATAAGCTGTACAATCTTGTCACTAAAAAGACAATAGTGACTAGAGATGTCAAGTTTCTTGAAGATCAAGCCTGGAATGACAATGTTGGAGAAAAGACTAGCTCTCAGCTTTCTCCACATGTAACTGAATTTGATGAAAGTCTGAAACAGCATGCAAATGAACAAAGAATTCCCCATATGCAGACTCCACAAACATCACCAAGACAAGAAGGACAAGCTCATAGTCCATCTTCTGGTAGTGAATCAGATCCAACCATTGCTTCACTTAGAAAACAGAAGTCGAAAAGACTAAGTGATATCTATGATCAGTTTGAGACCTTCGATGAGCAAGCACACTTTGCCTTCTTATCTTTTCAGCCAACTTACTTTGAAGAAGCAGTTAAGGAAAAAGTATGGGTTGATGCCATGAATGAGGAAATTGAAACCATTGAAAAGAATGACACCTGGGATCTTGTACAGTTGCCAGCAGAGAAGAAAAGTATTGGAGTGAAATGGGTATATAAAACTAAATATAATGAGCAAGGTCAAGTTGCAAAACATAAAGCAAGGCTAGTTGCAAAAGGATTTGCACAACAGCCTGGTATAGACTATGGAGAAACGTTTGCCCCCGTAGCTAGACTAGACACAGTCAGAACAGTCTTAGCTATTGCTGCTCAACACAAATGGCCAGTTTATCAGTTAGATGTGAAATCAGCCTTTCTAAATGGCATTCTCAAAGAAGAAGTTTATGTTGATCAGCCTCTGGGATTCGAAGTAAAAGGAGAAGAACATAAAGTCTATAAGTTGAAGAAGGCTTTATATGGCCTGAAGCAAGCGCCACGAGCCTGGTACAGCCGAATTGATACTTACATGCTCAATCATGGATACAGAAGAAGTAACCATGAACCCACTTTGTATATAAAATCTGATCAGCAAGGTAAATTGTTAATTATATGTCTTTATGTGGATGATATTATTTACACTGGAAATTTGCAGCCTTCAGATTTTAAAACAGCCATGATGCAAGAATTCGAAATGACTGATCTTGGCCAAATGAAGTATTTTTTGGGCATTGAAATTCAGCAAACAGAAACAGGGATCTTCATATGTCAAAAGAAATATATTAAGGATGTTCTAGCAAGATTCAGAATGACAAATTGTAAAATAGTGAGTACACCAATTGCTACAGGAACGAAATTGAGCAAGGATGATAACAGCTCAGCAGTGAATTCCACGCTATACAAACAACTTGTTGGTAGCTTAATGTATCTAACAGCAACTAGGCCTGAAATCATGTATGCAGTTAGTCTCATTTCTAGATTCATGGAGAATCCAAAGGAATCACATTGGAAAGCGGGAAAAAGGATCTTAAGGTATGTTGCAGGAACAACAGAGTATGGAATTCTTTATGGAATATCTGAAGCAGATCAGCTAGTTGGATATACAGACAGTGACTTTGCTAGCAGTTTAGATGACAGAAAAAGTACCTCCGGCTATGTCTTTCATCTTGGAACAGGTGCTATCTCTTGGGCATCAAAGAAGCAGCCCATAGTCACATTATCTTCAGCCGAAGCAGAGTACGTTGCAGCGACTTCAGCAGCTTGTCAAGCAGTTTGGCTACATCGATTGGTTAATGATCTTGAACATCCTCAGTTGAAACCAACTATTATTTTCTGTGATAACAGTTCAGCCATTGCTTTATCTAAAAATCATGTATTCCATCGAAAAAGCAAGCACATTGACACTCGCTTTCATTTCATCAGAGAGCTGGTCAATAACGAAGAAATCAATCTTCATTTCTGTGGTTCAAGAGATCAGCTTGCTGATATTTTTACTAAACCTTTGAGTCGAGATAATTTTGAGTTTCAGAGACAGCTTCTAGGTATAGTCAGTCCTGATAAATGTAATTAGGTACAGTCGGAATTAAGGGGGAGTGTTGGAGATAATTCCTCCCGCCAGGTGTTTGTATCCACCTACCACCGTACAAGAAGATTAATAGAATTAGCTGAAGAATTAAATGAGCCTCGGGTGAAGAGGCATCGATCTGCTCCATGTATTTTTGTATGTTCTTTTTTGGGTTCCAGAATATGGTAGAAGAGCCGCAGAACTCCGTGAAAAATGTCTTCCCCTGTTTTCGTGTGAGCTTGTGTGTCCGATACTCTGTTTTTTTTGTGTAATACTCTGTTTTTAATACTCTGTCTCTCACAGAATTCGTCAAGAAGCATTGAAATTTAACTAAGTTCTGAATAAGGTCTAAAGGAAAGTCTAGAACGTAGAGGTGAAATGAGAGTTTTGATATGAAGTAATTTTTCTCATTCCAAGTAGTTGTACAATTTATTTAAGATGGACCTCAATTGATTCTGCAACATCATAGGTACTCTTAATATGAATGAAACATGAACTCTTGGTTAATAAATCTATTGGAAACGTAATATAATCACGTTTTTGCATAATCTTGGGTAGACAAATGATAAAATCTAAATATAGAACCTCCCACTTTCTTTCAATGATGTCATGGGGTAGTATACATACATGATGATGGTTTTTATCCTTGACCTACTAACACTAATGGAATCTATTAACACATTTAATGGTTCATGGTTGGTGCACATCGTGGCAAACATCATTCAATTTGGCATACATCTTTTATATACCAAGATAACTAGTTGCATAAGGTGCCTATTGAGATTCTAATAACACCAACCTTTGAAGTTCCTTGTTCTTAGGAATATACATCCTTTCCAAGTATTGCAATATTGCATTTGAGTCTAGCTAGTAACCTTTATATTTACCCCCATGGTATTCCCATTTTTTAAAATAGATTTTATTTGTTTGCACCAACTATCTCCGTAAAGGTGACTTAATACCTAATATTTTAGATCTACCTTTCAAGACAACATTGATTTTAATATAGTTTTTTTACTTGATAATTCTACCTATTGATATTCATTCCCTTTATATAGGAAATCACAATTTATCATATTCATTAAACAACTCATTCTAACATTGGTTATGAGCATTGAGGTATATTTGAGTGAAGATCTGTTGAACACTATTATGAGAAATACTCTATTTGATTGTTCTTTCTATTAGATACATACTCCATATATTTTCCGTTACAACCCTATATAACTCTAAGTAACGAGTGGGTTAGTCTCTTTCATTATTCTTAATACCTTAGGCTATAATATCTTCCTCCTACATTAGTACTACATCCATGCAAGCTTTAGATGCATTTCTACAAACTAAGGAACCTTTATTTATATAAGGCATGTTACAAACATGGGAAATAGCTAATAATTTTTATTATCTCTAAAAACATGGATTCACATTCATCATTTCCACTCAAACATTTTTACCTTCCACTATATAAAGGTAATCAGGTTGGTGATTTTTGAAAATCCTTTAATAATTATGTTGTAATATCATTCTAGCACCATAAATTGTGCACCTCCTAAGAATTGTTTTGGCATTTTCCATTCCATTAATAATTGAATCTTACTGGGATTTACAACTATACCTTCCCATGTGATCACATGTCCTATATAATGATTTTTTTCTTCTGAAATAAGGTGCATTTGGACATTTTCCCATACAACTTATGCTCACAAACACATTGAAGAGCAAGTTTAAAGTGTTCCTCAAGTTCTCCTTCATTGTGAGAATAGAGGAGGATATCATCAAGAAAAAATTTCATAAATAGGTCCAAATATTTGTAAAATACACTATTAATTAGATTCATGGATATGGTTGGGGTGTTGGCGATTTGTAAACTATTGTGGATATTCCACTAGAAACAATTTGTCATAACATATCTTCTAATATTTTATAATCTCTTATTATGGAGTGTTTTACTATGGATTGCAGATTTAATATACTTGTTTAGTGCTTAAATAAAATAGAACTCAAATGAAATAAGTAATCAAACGATAAACCATCCATACAATGAACACAGTATATACAATAGAAAAAACCAGTATAGGAAAACCCAACTAGAAGGTGAGGCCCATGGTATACTCTTTTATTCTCAATTACGAAATGCAAATACAAAAGAAAGGGCACTCACTATGGATTTCCCTTGGACACTATGGCTAGTATGGTTTCTATAGGATCATCTACTTCCTCTATTCTACACCAAAATTGTGCTTACAAATTATCTGCTCAAATATGGAACAATAACAATACAAAATGAGCATAAACCCTTCTTATCCTAGTGATCAAGTATTACACATAACCTAATAGTCATTTAGGGTTTGGGTTAGAGTTTTTGCAACCCCCAATTAATGTTAGGGTTTTGGATTCTCTAGAATGTTTTTATAAGTATATATGTATGATTAATGGAAACTAATGTGGCATCCACTTGATACCATGGTGTTTAACAAGATAGGTCAACATGTGGGATGCATAAGTTTCGCATATGAACTCCAATTGAGGGGATTTTTGTATCGATGTAAATTTGTTAATGTGCAACACTCTAACTTATCGTGAGGATGAAACCTATGATAATGAAGTTTTCACTCCAAAAATGGTAATTTAAGGCCTCAAATGGGATTTTTGAGGTTGTGGATCCCAAATAATCAAAGTGGGACCTACCTATAAAATGGACCCTATAAGACAATACCTCCATTTTATCCACCCAAAAAGTACCAAATTAGATGACAAATTATATGATGATCCATTTAATATTAGTTGGCTAACCAAAAGGTACTAACATGGTGTCATAATTTCCAAATCGAGTTCGAAAGACAATTTTATCAATATCTTCTGCCTTAGTCCAGAATTGATGATACCCAAAACATAAGTCAATCATAGAGAACATTGAATCTCCTTTTAATTGGTCAAATAGATAATCAATTCGAGGAATTGGATACCTATTCTTTATTGTTTCTTAGTTCAAGTATTTATAATCAATGTAGATATAAAGACTCCCATCTTTATTCTTGATAAATATGATTGGAGCACCCCAAGGGAAAACACTCAGTTGAATCATTACAAGATCAATAACTTGTTAAGTTGGATACCAAGTCCACTAAGCTTTGTAATTGTCATTCGATAGGGGTCTTGGATATATTTTTTTCTCTTGGTTTAAGAGTATTAGTAAAGTCAATCTATCTAACAAGAGGTAGTCTAGGTAGTTTCGAAGGAAAAAACATCCATTCATTTTGACAATAACATGTTGGGTTTTGGGTAGGATTAATGCTCTCATCGACAACTTCAATTGCATAAATATTACATCCTTTCCTTAAACAGTTGCTTACCTTCATCACAAAAATAGAATGAATAGAAACTTGGTGTTTAATTCTTTGAATCTTTACCAATTCTCCTTCTTCATTTCCATAATCAATATTTTATGGAAACAATCCAAGAGAGCTTGATGGGTTTCTATCCAATCTGTACCTACTATCAAGTCATAGGTTCCTAACTCAGTTTGTAGCCAATCTGTACCTACTATTAATTCATAGCGAACTGATTTTGTTGTAATTGTAACTTCGGAAGATATTCACTTGTATTTTATATTGTTATTATTATTGTATTTTATTTGTACCTCTGACGGAGATGTTTTTCCTCCATTCAGAGATGCCATTATTATGCTTAGTCATGCTAGGTCATTGAGTTAAAATCCTCTATTGTAAGTCGAGGCAATATTTCCCCAAAAGTTCAAATGTAAATGAATTATTGAGTCTCCTAGAGAAGTCGGTCTAGTCAATTTAGTTGAGGCCGACCTAGTTAGGTAAAAGGTCACCCCAAAAGTAAAGTATAAATAGAGAGTTGGGATCTCTAATTTGGACACACACTCACTCACTCATGTTCGCATAAGTGAGATAGAGAAGACAAGTTCGCTAAGGAGAATGAGAGAGAGCTGCAAAAAACTATACTGTTTTGGGGTTTTCCATTTTATGATATTGTATTGGTGACAAATCTATCCTTGAGGAAGTTGTGGGGTTTTCTGCTTTATGGTTTCCCCGAGGAAAACTATTGTGTCTATTGTGTTTTGGTGTGCTTGTTATTATTTCAATTAAATATCCTAGCTAACATTGAATTAAAGTAGAAAATATAACATGGTATCATAACTTACCTGAAAAGAAGGTATTGTGCAGTAGCGAAAAACTAGGGCTTCCAAGTTTGAGGTCTTCTCTCCACAGATCATCCAAAAGATAGGGCTAGTCTAACTCTCCCTAGAAGGCGGAATCTTTCTATAGAAGCAGAACCAAATAACGAGAATTTTCAATTTCTGGCCTATCACTACTACCGGGAGGAAAACTAGGGATTCAAGTTTTTGGGGCTTCCCTCCATCAATTTGGAAAAAGGAATACATTGGAAAACTCACATTGAGGAGGCACATTTTCCTATCCAATCAAACGTTCAAGATTCCAAGTTTGAAAAATTACGGTTTCTCTGACAAACCCTAGGCCAGGGAGCTCTAGAACCAGGTTGAGCATCTCAAATTGGTAAGACCTAAATATTTTCTATTTCCATTTCAGGTAATCATTCAATATGTCTCACCAAACCAAGCTTGAGGATAAGATTGAGGAAGCTAATAACTTCCAAGCATGGAAGTATATGATTTCCCTTGTCCTTGAAGAAAATGACTTGGACAAATATGTTAGTGAAAAGGTTCCAGCGCTAGAGGGAGATGAGGCTAAAGCTATCCATAAGAAGAACTTGGTTAAGGCCAATGGAATTATTGCAAACTCCATTAAGGATCATCGCATCCCACATGTGTCATCCTTGAAGACACCCAAGGAGATGTTTGAGGCATTGACAAGACTATTCGAAGGGAAGAACATCAATTGGAAGATGACATTAAGGAACAAGGGTCTCACAGATCAAGGAGAAATTTGAAGCAATTGAAAAAAAGGTATAAGAAGGAGAGATCGTTATGACCACCTTGAATGGTCTCCCAAGATCATGGGGCTCATTCATTCAAGGGATGTGTGCCAAAAAGAAATTGATCACATTTAGCAGGCTATGGGAAGAATGTACACAAGAAGAATCTCTAGTTGTGGCACGAGAAGAGAATATGGGAGTAAATGATGATCAAGCTCTCACAGTTCACGCTAGAAGAAATCAAAACAAGAGGGAGAACCATCATCAAAATAAGAGGGAGAACTACGATAAACAAAGAAGACCCTGAAGAGATTTATGAGAAGGGACACTACTCTAGATATTTTCCCAGAAACAAAGGTTCCTCCAACAAGAAGACAAACAAGAAGAGACATCCTGCTCACACAACAGAATATGATGAACGTGCAAGGAAAAGAACTAGAGAAGAAGAAAGAGACGATTCTTCAAGTGATCAAGAATATATCATGATCTTAGCACTCACGGGAATTGTTGCTCATGGGAGAAATGATTGGCTTGTAGATAATGGAGCTTCCAAGCACATGATGGGATACAATAAATCATTCGTCAATCTATATGAACATGAGTCACCGCATAAGGTGAAACTTGGGGATGATTACCAATACCCCATAAAAGGAAGTGGAGAAGCTTCCTACAAGCTAGACTCCAACAAATATCTGAATATCGAAGATGTACTATATGTTCCAGTACTGAAGAAGAAACTTCTCTCCATATCAACACTAGATGCTAAGGTAATGATGGTTGCATTTGTTGATGGCCAAGTCCTAATGTGGACAAAGGGAAATACAATAGATGATGCAACTATGATTGGAGAGCAAGAGGGAGGCTTGTACAAGTTGAAGGGACAAATTGAACAAGCATTGGTTCATGACTCCATAGAGCCAAGTGAACTATGTCATCGAAGGCGTGCACATGTGCACTATAGAGCACTACCTATTGCAAGAAAAGCAGTTTCAGGACTTCCAAAAATCCAGAAAAGACATGAATGCATTTACAAAGGATGTGCGCAAGGAAAGAATGTAAAGAAGGCATGTCCTAGCAGTGAAAGCAAAGAGAAAGGAATATTGGAGATAAACAGTATGATGTATACGGTCCCATGTCATCTATCTCACTAAGAGGGTATGTATATTATGTTTAATAACCCTATCTCACTAAGAGTCTAAAAACCCATTACCACTTAACTCAGGGTCGACCCCTCTAGGGGAGTTTAATAACCTTATCAAATAAAATAATAACTTTCCCGATTGGAGGAATAAAACCTCTCCATCGGAACTAAAATGACAACATATCAATACAATATAAAATATACAACTGAATGCATTCCGAAGTTACAAATACAATAACATCCCATATCCTCCTCCTCTTCCTCATCACCAACTCCCCTCCCCTCCCCCTCTACACCACCTCTCCCACTCCCACAACCACACCCTCAACCTCTACCCCCATCCTCCTCCACCCCCTTTGTCCCCTCCTCATCTTCCTCCTCCTCCCACACTCTACCTTCTTCCTCGTCCCCCCTTCCTCTTCCCCTCTTATGAAACCCTTCAACCAAGTAGTGATGAACGGTGGCTAACTATGCAGTTGAAGGATACCAAATTCCTACCCTCCCAAACCTCTCCTCCTCCAACCTCCACTCGCATCCTCCCCCCTCCCCCCCCATCGATCCTCCTCCTCTTCCCCCCCCACCCAATCCACTACCCTTCCCTACCCTCACCCTCTCCCCTTCCCACTCTCCCCTCCTCCATCCAGCTCCCCACCCCTTCTACTCCTCCTCCCCCTCTCCCTTTCCACCACCCCCCCCTCCTCCTCCCCCTCTCCTTCAAATTCCCCACCCCCTATCTACACCCCCAATCCTCCTCCTCATCCACCCTCTCTCCTTACTCCTATTCCTCCTCCCACTCTCCCTTGTCCTCATCCTCCCCCCTCCACCATCCTCCTCCCACTCTCCCTTGTCCTCATCCTCCCCACCCTCCCCCTCCCCCTCCTCTTCCACCCTCACTCTCTCCTCCTCCTCCTCCTTCTCCTCCACCTCCTCCCACTCCCTGACATCGTCCTACATCCCCCTCCACACCTCGCCTCTCTAAATATCCCCCTCCCCGTGCCCCCTCTTCCTCTCCTTCTCTAACCCACTCCTCTCCTTCTCCCACCCGCTCCTCTCCTTATAATCACCTCCCTCCCCTCCCATCCAACTTCCCCCTCCCTTATTAAACACCCTCTCCTACCAACCCCTCCTCCTCTTCACCCTCATCCTCCCTACCCCCCTCCCCTTCCTACTCACCCTGTCCTATCAATATCGTCCCCCCCCTTTACTCTCCCTCCACCCCTCTCTCCCACCTCCTACTCCTACTCCTCCCACTCTATGTTTCCCTCCTCCTAGCCTTTTCCCCTTCCCTTACCTTCTCCCCATCCAGCTTCCCTTGTCCCCCTCTCCTCTGCTCCATCCTCCCTTTGCCTCCTCCTCCTAACCCAAATCCCCTATCCTTTCACCTTACCATCCTACCCTTATCCCCCTCCACCCTCCTTCTCCCTCCCATCCCCCTTTCCTTTAGCCCTCCACAACCTCCTCCTCACCTACATCCCCTACTCTCCTCCCTTTACCCCCCCTCCATCCTCCCCCTCCCTCTCATTCCCATCACCCTTAGCCACCCTCCCCCTACCCCTCTCCCTCCCATTCCCCCCCTCCAGCCTCCTCATTCTTCCCCTCCTCCTCAACCCCATCACCTACCATTTTCCACCCTTCCCCCTTGGCCCATACCCAAATCCCTCCCTAACCTCCCACTTTATCCTCCCTATATCCCCTCCTCCTCAACCCCTCCCACTCTCCAACTCACCCCTCAACTCCTCTTCCCTCCTCCTACCTACCCTCCCCCTACCCCTAAGAATTCTCATCCTCCCCACCCTCCTCCCCCCACTCACCTTCCCCTTCTATCCCACCTCCGTGCTCCTCCAACTTCTTTTTTTCCCCCTCCCTCTCCCCCATCTCTCGTCCCCATCACCCCATCTAACTCAACCCACCCCTCTTTATCCTGGAGCTCTCTTCATCCCTCCCTTCCCTCCCCTTACCCTCTACTCGTACTCTCCCATCTCCACTCCTCCCTCCCTTTTCTCCCATTCCCCTCTTCCCATGCCCTCCTATCCTTCCTCCTCCTCCCACCATCCACTTTCCCCGTACTAGTGTCCTTCTCCCACCCCATGCTCTTCTTCTCCTCACCCCCCTCCCCTCAAATCATCTCACCATCCCCTCCTACCTCCTCCTCCTCCTCCTACTCTTCCTCCTTCTTTCCCTATCCTTCCTCTGCTCCTACCCCACTCCTCACCCCCCTTTCACCTCCTCCACCTTCTCTTCCTCCTCCTTCCACTCTCCCCTTTCCTCGACCTCTCTCCTCCTCTCCCCTTCCCCTCTCACTCTCCTCTTCCCAATATCCACCTCTCCTCCCTCCTCCTCTCTTTTTCCCACCCTCTCCTCCTCCCACTCCCCCCTCTTTCCTCTCCCCCTTCCCCTCTTCCCTTAACCATCCCCTCTACTTCATGCCCTCCTTCTCCCCCTCCCCTTCCCCCCCTCCTCCTCTCCTTCTCCGAACCCCTCCTCACCCCACTCCTCTTGACTCTCCTCCCCACCTTTCCCCCATTTTACACACCCCTCCTTGTCCTCCCCCCTCCCCATATCCTTGACCCCCTTCCTCCTCCTCCACCCTCTCCCCCTCCTCTTCCTCCTCCTTCCACTCTCCCTCATTCTCCATGTCCCACATACCCTCCCCTCGCCCCCTCACCCTCGCATGAGCACTCTCCACTTCTCCTCCTCCCACTCCCCCCTCCTCCTTCTTGCCCATATCCCCAACCCTACACTACCCACCTCCTCCTCCTCATCACTATCCCCTACTGTCACCTCTCCTCCCTCATCCTCCCCATCATCCTCTACCCATCAAACCTCCTCCCTATCTCCCTCTCCCCACCTCCCTCACTCCCTCTCCCCACCACCCTCACTCCTCTCTCCTCTCCCCCACCCGCTATCCTAACTCCCTCCATGCCCTTCCTCCTCTCCCACTTCCCTTCTTCCCTCCCCATACACCCTCCTTGTATCCCCTCCTCCGCCACCACTCCAACTCTCCCCTCTATCCAATCCTCCTTCTCTGCTCCCATTTCCCTCTCATGCTTCCCCCCTCTCTTCCCCTCCCTTCCCCTACCGCCACTCCCCCTCTTCCCCCCTCCTCCCGCCCCTTCCCATACCCTTTTCTGTCTCCCTCCTCCTTCTCCCTCTTTCCCCTCTCCCCTACCCCTCATCTTGTCCTTCTCCCACACCCTCCTCTCTTTATCCTCACCTTCCTCCCCTATCCTACCCACCCATCCTCATCCTCATCATCCTAACCCTCTCCTTACTCTCCCCCTTGGCATTTCCTCTCTCCCCTTCCTCCTTCTCCACCCTCTCTCCATCCTCCTCCTCCTCCTCCTGCCCCCCTCTCCTTCCCAACTCCTCCTCTCCTTTTCCCACCCTCTCCTCCCACTCCCACTCCTCCTCACCGACATCCCCTACCCTCACCTCCTCACCTCCTCCTCCAAGCCCCCATCTCCTACACTCCCCCCCTTCCCCTCCCCCTCCCCATCCCCTTTTCCCCCTCTCTCCTCCTTCTCCTCCTCTTTCTCCCCTTCCACCTCCCTCTGCCCCTCTCCCCACCCCAACACTCCCACCCCCTCGCCTCCAACCATCCCCCCTGCCTCCTACTCTTCCCCAATCCCTGCCGCGTACTGAACCCCTTGCCTCCTACCCTCCCCCCTTCCATCCTCCTCCTACCCCATCCCTATTTTCTCCTCCCTCCCTCCCTCCCTCCCATTGAAGCCTCTCTTGTGCACCCCTATATAAGATCTCCCACAATAAAAATATATTAAAGTGCTAGGATATAATAATATAAATAGATAACACTATAAGAAAGAAAGAAAAATAATATACTCCTCATGGTTTTAATATACTTTACATGCAAATGGAATAATAATATTTTTCATTAAAATATATATTACATCATTATATACTTTTATATAATGTTATTTTGAAAATTATTAATATGCATTTTACTTCCCATTGTAACAACATGTACTCCATTTTTACAAATGAAAATTGCATATTTATATTTTACAATCCACGTTCCTAAAATCAATAAATCAATAATCAATTATTCATTAACTAAATAAATTTCAATAATATAATAAAGAGATTTCAAAAGAACTAAGTTCTTGAAAAAATAAATATTTTTTTTAAATAAAAATTAAAAAGTAATACCACTAGCATTCTAATTTCTAATCATCACTCTATTTCCAATCTCATGTCAAACTTAAAAAAAAAAAAACTATTTCCAATCACATGTCACACTTAAAAAAACAGAATTATATTTCCAATCAAAAACAAAATCATGAGATTGAAGGGTATGTGAAAATTAATATTCTCAATCTCATGTCAAACTTCAAAAAACAAAATCATGAGATTGAACTGTATGTGAAAATTAATCTTTCTCTAGTTAACAATTTCTAAACTTAGTATTTGGAATAATTTAATAGCATGTTTTTCGAAATTAAGAAAAAAGAATCCAATTAAAAATCACTTTGACACATAAAAAAACAGATAATTAACATATAATTATTGACAACATCAACTTGTTATTAGTTAAGAAACTCACTTGCTATAGTAATATTAATAGATAACATTATAATAAAGAAAGAAAAATAATATATATTCACAGTTTTAGTATACTTAACATGCAAAATGCAAATGGAATAATAATATTTTTCATAAAAATATATATTACATCATTATATACTTTTATGTAATGTTATTTTGAAAAATACTAATATGCATTTTACATTGCATTGTAACAATATGTGCTCCATTTTTACACATGAAAATTGCATATTTATATTTTACAATCCATTTTCCTAAATATAACATCTATAAATCAATAATAAATTAGCCAAAACTCAAATATTCATTAACTAAATAAATTCCAATAATATAATAAACAGATATCAAGAGAACTATGTTTTCCTAAAAAATAAAGAATATTTTTTTAAAATAAAAATTAAGAAGTAATACCACTAGCATTCCAATTTCTAATCATGACTCTATCTCCAATCTCGTGTCAAACTTAAAAAAGAAAAATTCTATTTCAAATCACAAGTCAAACTTAAAAAAACAAAATGGTGAGATATACATAATGTGAAAATTAATATTTATTTAGTTACCAATTTCTAAACTTAATATTTGGAATAATTTAATAGCATGTTTTTAAAAGAAAAATTAAAAAAAAAAAAAAATTAATAAAAAAAGCGCTTTACCACTTAAAAAAATATAATTATTGAGAATATCAACTTGTTAGTGCTTAAGAAACTCACTTACTTTTTCATTAAAACATTACCTCCCTTAGTTGAGTAACATATACGAAATAGAATGTTAAGATATGAGGTTTCGATGTAACATATATGAAATAGAATGTTCAGATATGAGGTTTCGATGTTTCTTCATAGTCTACATGAAAATGTTTCCGGTTTGTATACATGTAAAAAGAAAACGCACAAATTTATGTAACACACTATATTTGTATAAATAAAATAAAAATCATGAACCATATTCATAAAAAAAGGTGAGAAAAAAGCCTAACACAAATCTAAAATCATTTTCATGTTTCCGGTTTGTATAAATTTAAAAAGAAAACGCACACGTATGTGACACTATATTTATATAAATAATGTTAAAATCATGAACCATATTCATTAAAAAAAACGTTAGAGAAAATCCTAACACAAATCATGAACCATATTCATAATACAAATGCAATTAGGAGATGCTAATGGCAAAGCACCAAACTCAACGCTGAAGCAATAAAAAACAACTAGACGCAGAAGCAACCGAAAACAAAAGTCTTAAAAAATTAATAGGCAGAATTTCATAAAGGTCGAAGCAACCGAAAACAAAAGTCTTAAAAAATGAACAGGCAGAATTTCATAAAGGTCTTTGCCGATTTTTAATTATGGCAAAGATTACACAACCGAAAGGGCAGTCCATAGCAGCCTATTGAGGCTAGAAGAAAAACCAGAACAGGGATAATGTGGAGAAGAGAGAAACCCTAGAAAGAAAATGGTAAGAAAGTGATGAACTAGGTTGAAGAATGACCAATATTGGCTAATGGCTGAGGATAGAAGAAACCATAGTAGCTTAATACGGCCGTATTGGCATTTCCCGTACTAAAAAATTAGAGTAATTCGAATTCGTCAAATATTCAGTATTCTTATTAATGAAAAAGTAAATTTTAAAAACCAATTTTAAAAAACTAATTTTTAATTATTTAATTACTATAAAATATAAATAACATTCAATTTATTACTTTTTTGAAAAAACTAATGGTTTTTAACGTATATTTATGCTAATTTGGTTTATATATTTGATTAAAAGTATTATATATAAGAAGTCTACTTCCTTATTTTATCCGTATTGGATTTTTTTATTACTTATTTTTTCCCATTATTCGAATTATGCTACTATGGAAGAAACACTAGAATGGGGAGAACAAAGAAACCCTACCAAACAAACGATAAAAAAAAAATGTTAAACTCGGCTCTAAAATGATCCTTCGGTAATGTGCAAGCAGGAATTCCTCGCAGAGGACTGATACATAGACACAAGGATTCAGGCACAATGCCTGAGGATAGAAGAAACACTAGAATAGGGAGAACGTGGAGAAGGAAGAAACCTTACAAAGCAAATGATAAAAAAAATGATGAACTCGACTCTAGAATGATCATTCGGTAATGTGCAAGAGGGAATCCTTGCAGAAGACTAATATGTAGACATAAATGAGGATTCAGGAACATAATGTATCCATGGGCTCTTCATTGGGTTTGAACATCTCATTACATAATTTTGAAACTCTATCTCTAGAAAATGTCATTAAAAGCATAGAGTAGACTGGAAATGCAAAGACCTACGTGGAGCAAACAAGTAATGCAAAATTGAAACTACAAACAAAAGGTAAAGGGAGGGAATGGGCAAATGAAAAGTACGCACATCACACTGTCCACGGACACTCAAGGAAGGGATTTTTCTAAAAGCCCTCTTTCCTTGTCTGTAGAAGTGAGTGAAATTAGAAATCAGAGAAAATAATTAAAAACAGAACAGAACCCAACCAAACCCAACCCTCATTGCTATATTATGTTCAAGAAATAAGAATGATAATTTATGTACATACATTCATTTTTCGCCTATCACGCTGAAATATATTAACAAGTGCAATTCCAGCATATTGAATTTTCTTCGTCCTCCTTCACCGATTGTAGCAAGTTATAAACTATATCTATGAGATCAAATAAATCTATTTCATTTATAAACTCAAGCCCAGCTTACTCCCATGAGTATATATTTAATGCTTAAATAGCTGAGACTCACTCGAGAACAAACCCTACTTACATTCAAAATAAACCCTAATTCAGAGTTTGGTTACTGGCTCCTTATTATAACCAATCAATTAATTAAATATATTCTAAAATGTTTGGCCAAGGAGAGCCATTTGCAGGTCATGCTTAAGCCTCGGTGCTACCATGATAAGCTTTGAAATTTTTACTGTGCATAAGGAAGAAACCCTACAAAGCAAACAATAAAAAAATGGATGAACTCGGCTCTAGAATGATCCTTTGCTAATGTGCAAGCGGGAATCCCTCGCAGAAGATTAATACGTAGACATAAATGAGGATTCAGGAACATAATGGGGTCTTCATTGGGTTTGAGCATCTCATCATAAAGTTTTGAAAATGTATCTCTAGAAAATGTCATTATACCCGATCCCCACAACCTAGTAAAAGCATAGATTAGATAGGAAATGCAAAGACCTCCATGGAGAAAACAGGTAATGCAAAATGGAAACTGATCCGAACAGAAGGTAGAGGGAGGGAACGAGCAAAGGAAAAAAATGCACATCACACTATCCACAGACATTCAAGAAAGGGATTTTTCTAAAATCCCTCTTTTCTTAACTGTAGAGGTGGTTGAAATAAAAAATCACAGAAAATAATAAAAAATAGAACTGAACCGAACCAAACCCAACCCTCATTGTAACGGTCAAGAACATAAACCAACCCTCATTACAACTCCCAAGAGATTAACAGAAATGAATGAGATTGCTTCTAAGAAAGAGGGAATAATAATAGAATCTACCTAGAATTGAATCCCCACAATTTTTTAGATAAAACATTGGTGTCAGCTACATCCGTTGAGATCGTTTTCCTCCATTGAAGTTCATCCAATAGCCGAACCATTTCCCTGAACGTCCAGCGCCATGATATTTTTACAACTGCAGAGCTTTTGTAGCAGGGTGCCCATGGAGTTTAGCTTTCATAGCAGGGTTCCCGTGGAGATTAGATTTGTTCGGACCCGTGAGCCATTTATTTACAGACAGAAGAAAGCGAAACTGGACAAGTGCACAGACACAACACTTTGTGATAGAGTGAACAATGCGACAATGGAAAGCAGAAAAGCCACCGCCACCGTGATAGAGTGAACAATGACACAACGGAAAGCATAAAAGCCATCGCCACCGTTATAGAGTGAATAATGACACAATGGAAAGCATAAAAGTAGTTAAATTTCACTAGCCGTTATATTGTTCGACGTATTCAAACTCAAAAGAGATACTTGAATATTTGAATTTCACTAGCCGTTGATTCAAGCTCATCCAACCGTGAAGATTAATAATATTGTTATCTTTCAACGGTCAAATTTAAGCTCTCTAGAAAAACACTATCTGGGTTAGAGTGTGTTCTAGCACCACCACTATGACATATCAATTCTATAGAAAGCCTGTGTCTTGTCATTATCCATTTGATCACTAATTACTCGTCGACTCCATTAATTATTGTTCGGAGTCCATCCACAAACAATAGTATTTATCTCAAAATATTTTTACCACTTGTGGCTTAAGTCAACTAGAGGCTTAGCCATGATCTCGTGAATCAGATTATCATATGCTTCGAGCTTCCTTATTTTCTATTGTTAAATTCAATAATATTGTACATTAGGAGATGGGACCAAGTAGTTTATTCGAAATGAAATTCGAAACACGCCAAAGTCTAAGATATTTGAAAATGTGGCACTGCAATTGTTATTGCCACAGCACCGAGAGTACCATTCTTTAGAGGGTCCCGCACTTACCAAATCACTGTTATACATGTCGATTTCAACTAACTCATAGCCGTGATTTAGGGTCTATTAATTAATTATAATTAATTTAAAATAAGAAATACAAATTTTAAAAATATATAAATAATTTTGATTTTTTAAAGGAGTCATCTAACTAGGCATTCAAAATTTCAAATTTCAGAGTTAGATAGTTATAATGAGAGTTAGAAAGTTATATTCAAAATCATACCAAAAAAATCAATCAATTTTTTTCATTAATCCAACTTTTAGAGTATAATTTTTTTATATATTTACTTATATATATATATATATATATCATTCTTCTCCATAATATATCTTTAAGTAGATTGAAAATAATCTTAAAAAAAATACATTCTATATTTTTCAATTATTGTATAACATATATAAATGATATATTAATTAAAATTTTGAATTATATACTTTTAATGTATTTATTAAATAATTAAATATTAATATTAACAAATTACTTATTTGTGGTTTGATCATTATTTTAACTTAACTCTTTATAAACCTGAATAATCATAATATGTTGCATTGATTAATATCTTCCTACTTAAGTGTACATCACCCCTTATTTATCCATCCACTCTTCTTCCAACACACTCTCCCACCTACCCCCACACCCTCTATCTTCTCCTCCTCCCACCTTCCCCACACCCTCTATCCTATCCTCCTTTTCCTAGCACTGCTCCCTCCACTCCTCCCTTACCCACCTTTTCATGCCCCATCCTTTGCATAAAATATGAACCTAGCTACAAACATACATTTTTGTCTATTGAACTTAATCCTAGAAGCATTCATGCACCCAAATAACCCATATGAGACCATTAATGATCATTATCCAAATGAACCCATTCGTGATGCTATCAAATTATATCAAGCTAATAAATTAGATGACATTCTTTAAAATGTAAACCATAATTAAAAAGGGGAGTAAGTATCATGAAGTTAAGACTCTGTATTAAAGTAAATAAATTTTGACAGCGTGAAATAACAAGTAAACCATATGAAACTTTGTCAAGTACAAAAACAATGGCTCGTTAAAGGTGAACACAAACTAAAAATACTTTAGTATAAAAAAGCCCAAGGCACTAGGTTATAATAAAGTGTTTAAATGCAATGATTGAGATGTTTTCAAAAAACATGTTATCAATCAAACTCAATTTTAAATCAACAAAAGAGTGTAAGAGGAAATCTGAAGAAAAGTCAAGATATATCGAAAGGTTCAAACTAAGACTATACTCCCTTAATCAAAGCCTTACTTTCTACCCAACATCACTTAGAAACATAAATGTATGGCGAGAATATTTGAGACTTGAATTCAAGGAGAAAAGTGATGCCTCAATTTTAAAGCATATGCATGACTCCCTTGAGAAGTACCACATGATAATTACTTTGCTTAGAGATATTACATCAATTTGATTCCAAATAATTGAAAGAAAAAGTTGCACTTTTATCTAACATAAGAATTAATGAAAGAAATATTATTATCTAGATATATGTTGAATAAGTCCACATATTTTTGAAGAAGTTCTTTCCATGTGGTAATGAAAAATGGAAAACATATTGGTGTATATGAAGTAAAATTTATAGACTTGATGATACATTGTGGGATTGTGAGAAGAATAAATATTTGTATATGTACTTTTTCTTCGAGTTAGAACATAATTTCATATGTGGCAACATTCCACATTATCAAATACCATTAAATTATCCCAATGGGTGAATAGATGGTTTATTTAGGGATATGAGGTGAGTCATCTAGGAAAGGAAAATCTCCTTTTCATGGCTCCTTCAAAGAAAACATTAACATAATTAGAGGCATGTGGTTTGGAATTCATTAGAGATGGTCATCTTGCTCCCATGTTTCTAATGGAAACTCAATGATTTATTTAGTTGGCCAAGGAACTTAGAATTAGTCAAGGGGTGTGTTTGGTAGAGATTATAGTTAGAGGAACTAAGGATTCCTTTCTAGTAGAAAGAAAAGTTAGTCAAGGAGGTCTCGATGGGTCTAGTACTGGACTTGTGGGGGACCACACCTTTCGATAAATTGTCCAAAGTTTTCGAATAGATTGGACAATGTGATGGAAAATAAAATCCAACCAGTTTCAAGGTAGGCACCACATTGAAGAACCATTAGGTTGATCATTTGGCCACTATTATGGAATCATCTTTTATCTATTTCTATCTTGTTTTATACTAACGATACCTATAGCTTTATTTCTCCGCCACTTTAAGTAGATGTTGTTTGGAAACCTATAAGCATGATTCATTCAACTATGGAGAAATAGAATCTAGGGTGAAGCAATGAAACAGTCCTATTGTTGAAAATTGTACGGTGGATATAGGATCTTGTGTAATCTATATGGACCTTTATAGAATACCATTAGGAACCTATGACTTGATATTAGGTATATATTTAGGATAGAAACCCATCAAGGTCTCTTTGATTATTTCCATAAAATATTCATTGTCGAAATGAAGAAAGAGAATTGGTAAAGATTCAAGGAAGCAAACACCAAGTTTATGTTCATTTTATTTTAGAAAAGAAGGTAAGGAAATGTTTAAGGAAATGATGTAATATTTATGAGATTGAAGTTGTTGATGATAGCATTAATCCTACCCAAAACCCAACATGTTATTGTCAAAATGAATGGATGTTTTTTCCTTCAAACTACCTAGGCTACCTCTTGTTAGATAGATTGACTTTACTAATACCCTTAAAAAAGAGAAAAAAACTATATCCAAGACCCCTATCGAATGAAAATTCCAAATCTTAATGGACTTGGTATCCAACTTAAGAAATTATTGATCTTGTAATGATTCGACTAAGTGTATCCCCTTGGGGTGAACCAATCATTTTTATCAAGAAGAAAGATGGGAGTCTTTGGCTCTACATTGATTATAAATACTTGAACTAAGAAACAATACATAATAGGTCTTCAATTCCTCAAATTGATCATCTATTTGATGAGTGAAAAAGAGATTCAATGTTCTCTATAACTCACTTGTGTTTTGGGTATCACCAATTCAGAACCGATAAAAATTTATTTTAAACTTGATTTGGTAATTATGAGTTCATTGTAGTACCTTTTGGTTAGCCACATAATCTTAAATGGATCATTATATAATTTTTCATCTGATTTGGTACTTTTCGGGTGGATAAAATGGAGGTATTGTCTTATAAGGTATATTTTATAGGTAGGTCCCACTTTGTTGATTTCAAATCCAAAACCTTATAGAGCCCATTTGAGGCCCTAAATTACCCTTTTTGGGGTGAAAAATTCATTATCATATCTTCCATCCTCATGATAAGTTACTGTGATGCACATTAACATATTTCCATTGATACAAAAATCACCTCAATTGGAGTTCATATGCAAAACTTATGCATCCCACAAGTGGAAATATCTTGTTAAAAACCATGGTATCAAGTGGATGCCCCATTAGTTTCCATTAATCACACATGTATACCTATAATAAAATTATAGAGGGTCTGAAACCCTAGGGTTAATTGGGGGTTGAGGCATGCAAAAACCCTATACCTAATCCTAAATGACTATCACATTATATGTGTAATACTTCCAGTCACTAGGAGAAGAAGGAGTTATGTTCATTTTGTATTGTTATTGTTCCATATTTGAGTGGATAATTTGTAAGTGGGATTTTTGTGTATAATAGAGGAAGTATATGATCTTATAGCAACCATACAATCCATAGTGTCCAAGGAAAATCCATAGTGAGTGTCCCTTCTTTTGCCTCACCTTCTAGTTGTGTTTTCTTATATTGATTTTTTCTAGGGTACATATTGTTTTCATTGTGTGGATGGTGTATTCTTTGACTACTTCTTTCATTTGAGTTCTATTTTATTTAAACACTGAACTAGTATATTAAATCTACAATCCAAAGTAAAAAAATCCATAATAAGATATTATAAAATATTAGAAGATATGTTATGACAAATTGTTTCTAGTGGAATATCCACAATAGTTTAAAGATCACCAACACTCCTACCACATCCATGAAGCTAATGAATATTGTCTTTCACAAATATTTGGACCTCCTTATGAAATTTTTTCTTGATGATATCATCATCTATTATCACAATGAAAGAGAACATGAAGAACACTTGAAACTTTCTCTTCAATGTATTTGTGAGCATAAGTTGTATGGGAAAATGTCCAAATTCACCTTAGTTTAGAAGAAAAAAAATCATTGTCTAGGATGTGTGATCACATGGGAAGGTATAGTTGTAAATCCCAATAAGATCAAATAATTAATGGAATGGACAACACCAAAAAACTCTTAGAAGGTGTAAAATTTATGGGGATATTAAGATATTACAACATATTTATTGAATGATTTTCAAAAATCACCAACCTTATTACCTTTCTCTAGAGGAAGGGAAAAATATTCGAGTGGACATGATGAATGTGAGTCCATGTTTCTAGATATTATAAAAATTATTAACTATTTTCCATGTTCATATGGTGCCTTATATAAAGAAATACTCCTTAGTTTGTAAAAATGCATCTAAAGCATGCATGGATGTAGTACTAATGTAGCAATAAGGTATTATAGCCTATGCACTTCAAAAACTTACGAATAATGAAAGCACTAACCCACTCATTACTAAGATTTAGAAATGGTTGTAATGGTACTAAATATATGGAGCATGTATGTAATAGAAATAAAAATCAAATAGAGGATTTCTCATAATAGTCTTCAAAATATCTTCACGCAAATATACCTCAATGCCCGTAAGCAATGTTGGAATGAGTTGTTTAATGAATATGATTGTGTGATTTGTGATTTCCTATAGAAAGGAAGGAATATGAAGTGGTAGATACATCAGGTAAAAAACCAATATTACATTCAATGATGTCCTTAAAGGTAGATCTAAAATATTAGGTGTTAAGTCACCTTTACGAAGATAATTGGTACAAACAAATAAAATCTATTTTGGAAAATGGAAATACTTGGAGGATAAATATAAAGGTTACTAGCTATACTCAAATGGAATATTGCAATACTTGGTGTTGGGGATCCCACACCAACAACTTTACCCCTTCCCCCTCCTAGGGGAATGCCTCTATTTGTTAGAATTGTAGATGTTGAGTTCGATTAGTATCAATTGTTGCAGCAACTAGTGTGACTCCAACTAGAGGAGGGACAAGTCCCATATCTTAAACCCACAAACATCATCAAAAAATTATTATCTCACATGTATATGATAGTCGAAGCATACATGAAATGCACAAAAGAGTAAAGTATGAGAAGGATATGATAAGAGTTACTCACCCATTGGTCCCCAGTTATCACAAGGAAAACATGGAGGGAAATTGTTATCTACACATAAGTCTATCCTTTGTAAGAGTAATGCTATATAGGGCCTATCTTCTATGTCCACATGACTAGGTATTTCATGGTAAACACTTGGCCCACTTAGACACCACTAGCATAGTGCATCACCATGCCTCAAATACCATGTGAGGATCCCATAGCCCTAGAATAAGAAAAATGATGGGCATCCTAAGTGACTAGAATCACTCAAAGAAGAAGGATCATAAGATTGAGCCATTATGAAACTAGCCATGCCCCTCCAAACATCACCTAAATAACTGAACATGCATGTTGAAAACCATTTTTTTGCCTTGGACACCTCCATCCCGTCACTCAGGACCTTCTCCATAAGGATAAGATATAATCCATAAATCCAATGGATAGCCATAACCCCCACCACACTAACTACTATGGTCCCCACCATGTGCATTGTTAGATATAGTATATGTGAAGTAAGGATGCCTCCATCCCTTTTGCATAAGGTTTTTCCTTGTAGTACTAAGCAATCAAGCATTGAAGGGTCTGTTTGCCACTCAGTGATGGATGGGTCTCCTCTTGAATCTCCTAAATTGATAAAAAAATTGAGAAATTAAATGTTAAAATGGCCGAGAGTGTTGCTCTCGCTTTCCACAACAAAGCAATCTAGTTGGGGACTCCATAAGCCTATCACCTCTTGTAGGATCTGATAACTAGACCTCATCATAGGATAGTTCCAAATACTTTAGCAGCCCTACTTATCATAGGTGTTATCGAACATGTGGCTTCCAGGCCACCTCATCCCATAGGGGATTGAAATGGTATTCTCACCACTCAATAGCCATGTCCAAAATATGTACTATAGAACCAATCAAGCAAAATATGAGTTTGTATCCCATAATAAACTTATTTAATCTAAAAAAACCAAGCAAAACAACAATTGCATGTTTTATTTCCCAAACAATCATGTGACCCATAAGATGCGCAACCTGCATAGGTATAACATTAAAAAACTATCACTACCATTCGCCATTTTTTAATAAATGGTGCATGTATAAAACGTGTGGCCACATACACCCAGTTTTTGCATGCGGTGTGACCCTCTCCAATTGAATTCCATACATATTTCTTGAATAAAATATATAAAACACAACCACAGTATTGTGCAATTGTTAGAATATATAGTCATGTGGATTCACTATATGAGGATATGACTACACACCTCACATGGTGAATGACTATCACATTATTTTACATAGAAAATCCTTTGAGACGTACACAACTGCACAAAAAACACTTGAGTGATTCCATAATACTACTAAGGGACCCTAAATAAATAAAAAAATGACAAAAATGAAGAGTAAGTGAATATGTCTTACATAGAACTTGTAGATTAAAAAATCACCAATCTAATTGGGTAGATTTCTAAAAAATAGGTTTTGACAATCACAACTTGAACGGTAAACATTATTTTTGAAAAGTAGGCCCCACCTCTATTTATATCCATTTGGATCAAAATTCAACCAACTCATTTAGGAGATCCATGGATTCATTTGAAAAATCATAAGCACAACCACATGAAGGACTATGAGCTATTCATCATGGTAACATTAATTTCATTCCCCACAGAATTTCCATTTTTTTCACCATATCCTCAGGAATTGCCACCCATTTTTGTACCATATGCACCATTGAAATTGTTATCACATACACAATTATGTTGTAGAATTTGATTTATGTGTGTAGTATTTTGGTTGAAAAGCTTGAATTTCCCACTCATTGGCCCACAATTTCCTTATTAAGTATATCTTGATAACACATCATATAGGCATTATATCAGCTCTGTATACATTGCATATATCAAGTTATTCCATTTGTAACCTTAAGGTGCTTGGTTATCGACAAATCAAATCACACCCGTTGTCATATGGTGTATGTTGTTGAGCCATAGCATTCTAATAGCATGGATGTGAATGAAATTAGAACCCTTTTTATTAAGACCATGTTGTTTCACCCTAAAGAAGACGAAATGTGTTCACTACCTCACCAAGGAAGCCACATATCTTCTGCTTCATGCATTTTTTTTATCATCACTTCAAATTCCCTATAACATTATGGTTATGATTCAAAATGGCCTCTCATCCTAACCATGATCAATATACCATTTGAATTCATATCCATATCATCAAACCTCAACAAGACCCACAATGGGGCCCTACCATGATTATAACACCATTGACACCTAGGCATCCTTGTAGGAATGCTCGACATGCTATTTACTATTGGGGACCCATCTTCTCGGTTGTAAAAATTCCTATCATTCTTTTATTCATTTGTAAAAAGAGGTTACTTGACACACTTAAAAGGAGGGAACATGTAATGTCCCCATCCAAATAAATCACTAGAAGGGAAAATTCCAGCAATCTACTAGTTCGCTAGGTTGGGGTGGAAACATTTAGATTTGGAATAAGGGAGCTAATAAACCCCAAATGGACATTAGCTTTAAAAAATATATTAAAAGGGGCTAAATAAATATTTATAATAGGAAAATAAGGTGGCGCTTGGTCATGAGGGAACATTGGTGGTGTGGGAGCCACACAAGGCAAGATTCTCCATGCCACATGGCATCCTACTCTCACCCATTTGAATCCAAGGTGGAGTCTAATGTTCTTGGGGGAGTTGGAAGGGAATTATACTTCAAATGACTCAATGAGGCTCGAATTTGAGAGGAAGAGTAACTCACATGGAACAGGAAGAGGCATCTTAGAGGTATTGTGATACTTGGGCTAGATTCCCTAGCTTCTATGACAACATTAATGAAGATTCTATGACACTTATGGTAAGGATCAGACCTGATTGCTGAAATATGAACTATATGAAATGTCAGGGATAAAAATAGCCTCCAAGAGGGTGCAAAAGCGAGTTATGGCAGCTAAATATTCCTCCATTTGAATTGATGGAAGAGGGAGGCTAGTAATTGTTGGACAAGTGACACTCATTGGAATCTCTCCCCAATTCGAGTTGGCATGAAGCTCTTGGAAGAAATTGGAACCACGGAGGACTTTGAAGGCTTATAAAAGACAAGAACAAAGAAGGATATGGGATTTTTATCATTTCTCATTTGGTAATTTGGAGAGCATATGTTGTCCATGCAAGTTGAGTGTTTATTCTGCTTGCCTTAGCACCAATTTCAAGAGTGAAATATTCCCATCCTAATTGGAAATTGGAGATTCCATTCATACATTTAATTTGGAGAGGCCATTCATTTGTTATAGGTTGAATCTATAGGGATGCTCGTGATCACTTCTTCTTCAACATGTTCCCACATCTCTCTCACTTTTCTTTTCATATTCTTTCTCTTGGAGGAATGGTGCACATGGTGAGATGATGATATATTTGGGTAGGTTCAAGGGGAACCATTTATTTGTAATATTATTTATACACTATTTATTTGATGCTCAGATAAAACTCAGATCGAAAATCCAAGCGAAACTATGTAAAAATGAAAAACTATGTATGAATGGTGCCATTTCCCCCTATATCTTGTTGTAAGAGCTTGAAGTTGTTTGGTATCGAATTTTTCAGTCAATATCTATGATTTTATTTCTATATGGAGATCCATTAATGTACTGAAGAAGTTTCATAAACATTATAGAAGTCCTTGGAACATTTCTCTCAAATTTCACAGCAAGTTATAGTGTATTTCTATCATTTCCCCCTAGGTTAAGACATGTCTCCAAACCTATGATTTATGGGAGTTGTAGCAGATATTAGGAACTGAATAATGATTCATTTGGGTTCCCATTTAATTCATCTAACTAATCCATGTCTCCGTTCTTAAATTTGTGAGGTTCGTACTGGATTTGGGAAGCCATTAGTGACCACTACCCTTGGGGGTTTGAACCTTAAAATTACTAGTAAATTCCCCATTTTCTCCTGATTACAAATGAAGGTTTCAGAAGTATTTTGAGAGTTTCTAAGCACCTATAAGATTCATTTTTATGTCCTAATACCATTCAAATTTCTTCAGACCCAATTTGAAATCCTTAGGAGCCATTTGGAATCCCTTGAGTCATCACTAGTCCAATGTTCAAATTGACCAAAAAATTGCAGTTTTTCCAAGTTTTCCAAATTATTAAAAGGGACAATACAAGTGGTATCAGAGCATTTTCCTTGCACCTGATTTGTGTGACCATTTATGAGGTATGTAATTCATCACCTACCCCTACAAACTGAAACTAAAAGTACCTTTGGTGAAGAGGAAGAAGCAGGAGAAGATGTGCACTCTGTTGAAACTATGACTAAGGATGAGAAAGGAACCTCAGATATGAAGGAGAAAGAGGAGTTTAGGAACTTCATGAAACCATTTTTTGAAGACATGAAAAAAAATATAATGCAAGGGTTTGAATTGATGGCTAGTAAATTTAGAAGCAAATTTGCATTAGGAGACAACAATAGTTCTACTTCAGAGCAAAAGAAGGCATTTGGTGAACACATTTTCTCAAGGACAGGACCTCATAATCGATCCAATGAATTCCATAGCTCAACAAGAGATACCAAACCTAATCTTATTGAGTCCAAAGTGGATCCTAACACCCAATATGGAATGCATGAATTTCTAGAAGAATGGTAGCAGTTGAGCGAAGATTGCTGAAAGACCTTACCATTTGATCAATTCTTTACCGTCTCAAACAAGCTCGAAATGAGAGAAGGTAGAAGAAATCCCTTTCAAAATAAAGAATTGAATTATGCCATAGGTAAAATTCCCCTTCCTACCTTTGATGGCTCATCTCAAAGTTATGCAAATACTTGGGTACAAAAGTTATATGTATATTTTCAGCTGAATCCAATGGTTGAAGAGGATGCTCTAAAAATGGCTAGTTTGCATCTTGAAGGAGAATCCAATGATTGGTGGTTCCATGGGATTAAAAACTTGGGACATTATTAGGTCACAACATATGAATAATTTGTTAACAATTTATTGGAAATATTCAAGCAAAAAGACCCTGAAATGCCTTTCAAGGAACTGGCACAGTTGAAGCAAATTGGAACCCCTGATGATTACATGTTGGAATTTCAAAAATTATCAGTTAAGGTGGATGATATATTTATGGTTCAATTAGTACTTCTCTTTACTTAAGGTTTTTATGAACCTTTTAAGGGTTTATTTAAATCGCACAAACCTACTTCATTTAAAGATTCCATGAACTTGGTAAGAGATCTGCAAAATGTACTACCCAAGACAAGGTATCCCCCAAGCCCAACTTTCCTTCAAAGTTAAGATTTGACAAGAAGACATGGAAAAATTATGGATTTGGAAAGGAGAAGAAAAAGGGACCAAGCAAGGAAGAACTCAGAAGAAAGAGACTATGCTACACATGCTTCCAACCATGGGTGCCAGGGCATAAATGTGCTAAGGGGAAAACACAATGCATTGAAGTATGTTTTGGTGATGATGAAGTTGAATGGGATATGGAGGAATAAGAACATATTTCATCCCAAGAATAGGGATATGACATAGCAGAACCATATCATCCATCACCTGACAAAGGGAGAATTGCAGTGCTTTTAGGAGTGTCTCGTTTTCACACCATTTGATGCAATGGAGTGGTACAAGGGAAAAGAGTTTCGGTATTGGTAGATGGAGGAGAAACTCATAACTTAATTGATGAATCCATGGTGGATATGATAAAGTTACAATGCTATGGAGTGCAAAACATGGATTCCAAAGATACAACTCAGCGTAGGTAATTACAAATTCTATGATAGCTTTTATGTGGTGGATGTTGCTGATACAAATGTGGTATTGGGAGTAAAATGGTTGTACTCTATAGGGGAACATACAGTGAACTACCAAATACTTGAAATGAAATGCAAAGATTCAGAAAGAAAACAAAGGGTGGTGAGAGGAATGCACACCTATCCAAATATGAGAGGAATGCACACCTATCCAACTCAAGTGGTGTGTTCCCATAGTATGAGGTCCATATTGAGGCATGGGGATATTGAATGAAATGATGAACATTTCATCACTTCCCCCGATCCAATCATAAATATTGAATAACATCCAAGGGAGATAAAGCAACTACTACACAAATATGAAAGGGTTTTTGGAGACCTTCCTCCTAGAAGGCCACCTGATAAAGGAGTTGATCACACCATTGATTTGGAGGTGGATACTTCAACTATGCAAATAACACCATATAGATAGCCAAAAAGGTTCAGAGATGAGATTGAGAAGGCTATTCAAGAGCTCTTGGAATTGGGACTCATTAGACCAAGCTCAAGTCCCTAGGATTCTTAAGTTGTTTTGGTGAAGAAAAAAGATGGAACCTTAAGGATGTGCATTGATTTTAGAGACCTAAACAAGAATACAATAAAGAATGATATCCCATCCCTAGAATAGATGAGCTATTTGGAGCAAATTTATTCTCCAAAATTGATCTTAAATCTGGTTACCATTAGATTCGAATGAAGGAGGAGGATGTGCAGAAAACTACTTTTGGATGTCACTATGGTCATTCCGAATTTCTTGTCATGCCTTTTGGTTTGACCAATGCTCCAGCCACCTTCCAATCATGCATGAAAAAAATATTTTTCAAATAGTTCTGTAAGTTTTTTTTGGTTTTCTTTGATGATATTTTGATTTACAGTAAGACATGGGAGGAACATTTGCACCATCTAGAAGTTGTATTGAAAATATTGCATGAACAATCTTTGTTTGATAAGTTGTCCAAGTGTGAATTTGGGTTGAAACAAGTTTTTTATCTTGGGAACATCATTGGGAAAGATGGAGTAAAGGTGCACTTGGAGAAAATAAAGGCTATTATTGAATGGCCATCACCCAAGAACATCACTAAAGTGAGAGGATTCATTGGGATATGCACTTACTATAGGAAGTTTGTGAAGGGATTTTCCAAACTAATTGCTCCCCTTACTGATTTGAAAAAGAAGGATGATTTCAAATGGGATGAAGAGGCTGAAAAGGATTTCCAAGGAATGAAAGACGTAATGATTAGTTTTCTGGTACTTTCATTACCATATTTTTCTAAACCATTTGTTTTGGAATGTGATGCATTAGGAGAAGGAATAGGAGCGATCCTAAAGGAAAATCGACACCCCATAGATTTTGAGAGCAAAACATTGCAGCCACATGAGAAGCGTTACTCTATATATGACAAATAAATGTTATCCATCATGCATTCCTTGGCCAATTTTAGACAACATCTGGTGGGGAACAAGTTTATGGTCAAGATTGATCATAGCAGTGTAAAGAATTTCCTCATACAAAAGGATCTCAATGAAAGGAAATAAAAGTGGGTAAGTAAGGTCCAAGATTTTGGTTTTGACATTGAATATGTAAAAGGGAAGAATAATATTGTAGCAGATGGATTATCTAGGAGACTTTCTTTTTCCCTTATGGACATTTCAAAAGATTGGAAAGATATGATAATAGTAGAGTATGCCAAAGATAGTTTTGCTTGTGATGTGTTAGATGGGGTCAAAGGAGATGATAGATACAATATATTGAATGGCCTAATATACTATAAAGACCGAATATACTTGGTTTATGGTTCGAACCTAAGCACAATATCTTGAAAGAAGCTGATGATTCTCCTCTAGAAGGCCATCTTGGTTTCTTTAAGACATATAGGCAATTAAGACAAAGGTTCTCTTGGAAAGCGATGAAGGAATATGTTTTGAAGTATGTGAATGAATGCAAGATATGTCATCAAAAAAAGGTTGAACACACCCATCTTGCTAGTCTATTGCAACCATTTCCCATTCCAGAATAGAAATGGGAAAGCATCTCAATGGATTTCATCATAGGTTTGCCCAAGGATTTGGGTAAGGATTGTATTTATGTTGTGGTGGATAGACTCACCAAATTTTCTCATTTGTTTTCTATTGCATCATATTTTACTGCTGCACAAGTGGTTGATCTATTATTTAGAGATATTTTCAGATTGCATGGACTTCCCAAAAACATTGTGAGTGACAAGGATAGTATATTTATGAGCGCCTTTTGGCAAGAACTCTTCAAGTTGGTAGGAACTCAATTGAATCCTATCACAATCTATCATCGTCAAACTAATGGCCAAACATAAAGGGTGAACTAATGGTTGGATGGGTACTTGAGGAACTATGTTGGTGAGCAGCAGAAAGCATGGGTTAAATGGCTACACTTGGGTGATTTTTTCTACAATACTACTTTCCATATGTCCATTTGCATGTCTCCTTTCAAATCAATTTAGGGTTATGAAGCACTCACCTTTGTTGATAACATTTTTTGGTGATATTAGAGCCCCCAAAGCTAAGAATTGGGTTGAGGAAAGTCAAGAGATTTTGAAGCTTCTAAAAGACAATTTGTAGGTTTCCCAACATCAACAAAAAAAGTATGTGGATCAACATAGGGAGGAAAGAACTTTTCAAGTGAATGATTTGGTTTATTTGAGGCTGAAGACATATAAGAAAATCTCCTTAAAATGGAAAGGATCAGAAAATATTAAACCAAGGTATTATGGTCCATACAAGATAGTTTGAAAAGTTGGGGAGGTAGCTTATGAGTTAGAAACTCCGGAAGGTAGCAAAATCCACAATGTATTTTATGTTTCATGCCTTAAGAAAGATATTGGTTAGGAAATATCTATTTCATAAACACTCCCTCCATTAGATGATGAAGGACAACTCATACTCGTTCTAGAAAAAATTTTTGAAGACAAGAGAAAGGAAATTGAGGAGCAGAACCATAAGAGAATATTTGGTACAATGGAAAGATTTGCCAAGTGACAATTCCACATGGGAAGAGGAACAAATTTTGCAGCATACCAATTTGTAATTTCTTGAGGGAAATAAATCTTGGGTGGGGAGGACTGTAATGTCCCCATCCAAATAAATCACTAGAAGGAAAAATTCCACCAATCTACAAGTTCCCTAGGTTGGGGTGGAAACATTTAGATTTGGAATAAGGGAGATAATAAACCCCAAATGGACATTATCTTGAAAAAATATATTAGAAGGGGATAAATAAATATTTATAATAGGAAACTAAGTTGGCACTTGGTCATGAGGGTACATTGGTGGTGTGGGACCCACACAAAGCAAGATTCTCCATGCCACATGGCATCTTACTCTCACCCATTCGAATCCAAGGTGGAGTATAACATTCTTGGGGTGTTGGAAGGGAATTATACTTGGTGTGACTCAATGAGGGTCTAATTTGAGAGGAAGATTAACTCCCATGTAAGAGGAAGAGGCATCTTAGAGGTATTGTGATACTTGGGTTAGATTCCCTAGCTTCTATGACAACAATGATGAAGATGCTATGACACTTATGACAAGGATCAGACATGATTGCTGACATATGACCTATATGACATGTCAGGGATAAAAATAGCCTCCAAGAGGGTGCACAAGGGATTTATGGAAACTAAATATTCCCCCTTTCGAATTGTTGCACAAGTGGCACTCATTGGAATCTCTCCCCAATTCGAGTTAGCATGAAGATCTTGGAAGGAATTCGAAGCATGGAGGACTTGGAAGGATTATAAAAGACAAGAAAAAATAAGGATATAGGATTTTTATCATTTCTCATTTGGTAATGTGGAGAGCATAGCTTTTCCATTCAAGTTGAGTGTTTATTCTACTTGCCATAGCACCAATTTCGAGGGTGAAAGATTACCATCCTAATTGGAAAGTGGAGAGGCCATTCAGAACTTTCATTTGGAGCTGCAATGAAGTCATTTGTTACAGGTTGAAGCTAAAAGGCTACTCATGATCACTTCTTCTTCAACTTGTTCCCACATCTCTCTCACTTTTCTCTTCATATTCTTGCTCTTGGAGGAATGGCACACATGGTGAGATGCTAATCTTTTTGAGGAGGTTAAATGGGAACCATTTGTTTGTAATATGATTTATACACTCTTTATTTGATGCTCAAATAAACCTCATATCGAAACTCCAATTGAAACTATGTAAAAATGCAAAACTATGTATGAATGGTGTCATTTTCCCCTATATCTTGTTGTAAGAGCTTGAAGTTGTTTGGTATCGAATGTTTCAGTTAATATATGTGATTTTATTGTTGTATGGAGAGAAATTAATGTACTGAAGAAGTTTCATAAACATTATTCAAGTCCTTGGAACATTTCTCTCAAATTTCATAGCAAGTTATAGTGCATTTCTATCATTTCCCCCTAGGTTAAGACATGTCTCCAAACCTATGATTTATGGGAGTTGAAGAAGCTATTAGGAAATGAATAATGATTCATTTGGGTGCCCATTAAAGTCATCTGACTAGTCCATGTCTCTTTTCTGAAATTTTGGAGGGTATTACTGCATTTGAGAATCCATTAGTGACCACTACCCTTGGGGGTTTGAACCTCGAAATTACTAGTAAATTCCCCATTTTCTCCTGATTACAAATGAAGGTTGAAAAAATATTTTGAGAGTTTCCAACCACCTATCAACTTCATTTTTATGTCCTAATACTCTTCAAGTTCCTTCATACCCAATTCGAAATCTTTAGGAGCCATTTGGAATCCCTTGAGTCATCACTAGTCCAAGGTTCGAATTTACAAAAAAATTGCAATTTTTCCAAGTTTTCCAAATTATTAAAAACGGACACTACAGAAATTTTTTAGTTAGCATTAATTATTCTTTAGGTAGCAACATACCTGGTCTTCTTAATCAACATAGCTACCTTGTGTCAGTTATTGTCCATCTATCAACATTTTCATCATTATCGCTATCACCCTATTACATGACCACTTTTCACTCATCCCAATATTACATTACCATTTGGATGCAAATTTTATAGTATATTTAGTCCATTGGCCCTTTCTTGTAGTGATTCACCCTACACAATTGGTTGAAGGTTTCCACCTAGAGTTAGTTACCCATTTGTTGTATGATTAAGGGAAGTCATGAGCCTCAGAATTAACAATGTCTCTCATCTTGAGACTATCATCATACCAATCGGTTACAATATGTTCTTGATCCTCATCAACAAGATAAACATCTTTCCATGTTTCCTTAAATCTCATCTACTTCAACAACGCCCACTCTAAGAGTTATGTCAGTAGTAATTGTAACTTGGTTACCCCTCTAGTAACAAAGGTTAACTTCATACTGATCAAGGAGTGTCATCATTTATCCTTGTCTTAGTAGTCTCCCTTTCTCATCATCAAATCCTTTCTCACATAGGGGAGTCATACATTCTGACAATTTGATTAGCATTCCCAACTATGAATGAAGACTTCCAAATCCAATGCTATAAGTTTTCAACCTAATGCCTTCATCATTATTCAGGTCCTCCACCCCAATTGGTTCCTCGACATCATTAACAATTCACCCCTCCCTCGGGTTAGTATGCAGATAGTCCTTGGCACATTCATAACTCATTGCCACACAATTAATACACCCAGCTCATCTACTTAACAAGGGATTGAGACCACCCTCAACCCTACCTTAGCAATTTAGATATCAAACCTCTTAGTCTCCTCTTATTGTAATTTAATTCAACAAAATTATCACAAGAATAGGAATGCCTTCCTCATTTTTATAAAACCATTTTTTATGTTTCATCTATCATTGTAGTGCTTCTTTAGTTATCACAAACACTCCCCCATGATATACCTTTATACTCTCAACAATTTCTTGCTTTCCATCATAGTAATGAGATATCAACATGAGGGAAATAAACACTAATGTATTTTTTCTATATGATTCCCTCTCATGGTACCTCCTAACCTCTCACATCAAGGGGCATCTATTATCACCAAAAGCTTGCACAAATATGACATTTTGATGATTATTAAAGGAAGACAGCATTGATATATAACATGCAGCTCATAAAACTCCTTCATCAACAAAATCAACATGTGAAACAAAGCAATTTGAATGGATAAATCACACTTTAGCACAACTATGGAGGTTTATCAAAAGAAAACCATGCAATGTGTGGGTCTATCAAAGGAAACCCACATGATATTACATGGAAAATCTCTCGACACCCACGTAGTGATACTAACATGTGGAACATCGAATTTGACGGTGAATGCAAAGCTTTGTAACCATATTTTGGCCTCAAGAAATTCAAATTGGCCATCTTCACATGCTTGGGCATTCAATATCCCCATTCTTGTAACTTGAAGTCACTCATGAAAGGGAGTATTTAGATGAAGAGCTAGTTTCTTTTGGACCACATTGGCCTATAAATGGAAGTCATGAACATGCATTTCATAAGGAGAAATCAAGAGAAAAGTTAAGTTGCAAGTATCAATTTAAGAGACTCATCTTTCATCCTCATTCTTATCATCAATTGGCTTCCAAGATCAATTAGATTCTTCCTCAAGAAGCAAGATTGTTTTTCCCTTCATCATTCCAACTTGGGAAGCAAGTAATTGGAGAGAGACCAAAGTACCCTCCCAAAGGAAGTGTTGGATACCATTTGCAAGCAACATTCTCCTAGGTGACACCATTGTATTCAAGCTTTTCCATTCACTATAAACATTTGGTTGAATCTCATATCCTTGTTGTGTTTTATGTCATTTATGCAAGTTTATGTTCCAAGTAGTCATTATATGTGTTGTTTCTTTAATAGATTCAAAATTGTTTATTAGACTTACTAACCACCCACTTAACATGTTTCCTTACCTGCAACCCTCAAGGAAAAGAAAGGTTTTCTTTGTAGGTCACTATCTCAACCTAAATATAGAAATAAAGTATAAAAATATGAAAGCATCAATTCCTCACAATCTATGAGTATATTTTTGATATCCATCATGTCACTGGAGTTCATATTATAACTCATCATCACGTGTGGGTTTTCTTTAGTGATATATTTTCATAAGCAAGTTTTTCATATTAATAAGTACACGTCATTGAATCAAGAGCAACATTATAATATTGGTAGGTTATATAAGAAGCAGTCAATCGATTGATTATATATTTGTAAATAATTGGTAGACATAAATACTTAAGTCATGCTCAACATTATAATATTAGTAAATTGTAAAAGATACAAATAATAAAATTGTTAATATAAAGTTATAAATTACTTGTAAAAAAACAATAAACTTGTTAATATAAAGCTATAAATTACTTGGATCAATCACCCACTATATCACATAATGAGTTAGAGTTAAGATGTAAATAAAATGAGAAACTATATCACATAATGAGTTAGAGTTAAGATGTAAATAAAATGAGAAACTCAAAAACTCTATTCGATAGTTTTTCCCCATCTCACCCTCATACAAAATCTCCTATGTTGCAATGTTTTCTCAAAAAGCACACTCAAGAGAAGTGAAAGCAATCACACACAAGTTATTTTAAATTATTTCAATAAAAATGTAAAAAAGAAGGATGGATAGTTTAGCCATGACTTAGTTTAATTCCTTTCAATATAAATAAATAAATAAAAATATTAGGGAAAATAATTTAGACACAACTTAGAGAAGTAAAAACATTAATGGGAATTTGTTGTCATAAACTTCAAATGGAATCACATTCCCATTACTTTTATTAAATGTTAGTTAACACTTGTCATCCAATCAACAACAAGGAGTGGCATTGACGCTCTTAAAAAATTCAGCCATGTTTCTTTATCTTACATTACTTTTATTAAATGTTAGTTAACACTTGTCATCCAATCAACAACACACGAGTGGCATTGACGCTCTTAAAAATTCAGCCATGTTTCTTTATCTTACGTTATTGCCTCTTTAGGGACCGGGACCCCTGGTTTCCCTATTGTTCATTGGGATACGATCAGTGGTTTCCCTATTTTTCATTGGGATACGAACCCTGGTTTCCCTATTGTTTATTCGGATACCTTAGATTGTATAAATATGTTATGGTTTCCAATAGGTTGCTATTATCTAGATCTAAAACACATAGTATATGCAATTTTGGGTTCAATCGAAAACATAAACAATTAAGTAAAAAAAGTGTACCTACTTCTTTTAATCCATTTGAATTTAAAATTTTCATCGTTTATAATGTTTAAAAATAAGAGATGAAACAATTGAGTAGAAAATAGTCATTAAACATAAAGTAGAAGGGTTCACTGAATAATGTGATTTAAATCACATTGTTCATCCCATTTACATATCTCATTTATAATTGAGTAGAAGGGTTCAGTGAATCTATTTGAAATTAAGTAAATATTATTAAATTCAAAATTTTCATGAAACCAAAAATTGGAAATTATATAGTAATAAAATTATATCAAATTTAGAGATTATATAGTAATAAAATTATATCAAATTTACATATAGGCATAATTGTGCATGTAAGACTTAAAATGGAAAATGTAAGACTTAAAATGGAAAATTATTTTAGAACAAATCCTTCGTTGTCATTTAGATTTGAAATGAAACTATGCTCTCTTTCCCATCACGTCACACAAAACAAAAATTTTCCCATCCTTGAAACCTTCTCATTCAGCCCATCAAATTGATATAGAAAAAAAATCTTTATACCTATGAATCATAGTCTAATAAAATCTCTTTCCCATCACGCCACACAAAACAAAATTTTTCCCATCCTTGAAACCTTCACATTGAGCCCATCAAATTGATATAGAAAAAAAATCTTCATACCTATGAATCATAGTCTAATAAAAGTTTCCATTCTCTATCCTTTCATTGCCAAAATTTCAAATACAAATATTTGAAGTTGTGTCTAAAAACATTAAGATGTAAACATAAGAACCTAACTAGGGAAAAATCATTATAATGATTTTTGAATTACGTTTTAGCATTTTCAATCCATTATGATGGAATCGATCATCCCTTTACTCAACTTTAACATTAACATTGATATATGGAAAGTCCATATGTCATTTCTATGTTACACTCTTCGATTGCAAAGTAAACACGTGTCTTCGAGAAGGTGAAGGAATTCTTATTATGAGAGAATAGAGAAGGTGAAGGAATGCTTATTATGAGAGAATATATGATAGGATCCTATGTTTCGATTTATTTATTAGGAAAAATAATAGTAATCCATGACATTACATTGTGCGAGGAATCCCATGATTGAGATTTCAATACATGTACGCAACTTTAATTACAAAAATATAAGATGAGAACATATGAGTAATTGCTAGATTAATGGTAATGTTTACTATTAATCCATTTTAAATGAATACTATATTAATGTGCCTTATGTGCCTTATGGTGCCTTATGGTTCTGTACATATTTTTTTATTATTCTTTTATTAGGGGAATCAGTAATTGGAGTTGGGCTGGTACTCATATGACACAGGGTCCAAGGATCCAAACGTGCTACCACTATATCCCTAGGTGCATCCACAAGACCCAAATCATGGTGCACAGGAACGTTTCGAGGGATTTGAACATGTGACCTTCCATTTACAACTCATTACTATTAAATTTTGAGCATTAATTCACAATACTCTAGGATATTTACTGAGAGAATAACATGTACAGTATATCAATGCATATCAATCATAACAAGCATGTCAATCATCACAAGAATCAAAAGCATGAGAGACAAGAGACACAGAGTTTCCATGGGGAAAACCCTAAGGTGAAAAACCCCACAACTTCCTCAGAGATAGAGAGAGAAATGGCTCAACTAAAGTACAACCAAAATACATAGAGATAGTCTCCTAGTAGCAGATGATCCTCCTCCTCACTAGTGCGCCACTTTCTAAGTGAACGAAGTATGAGTTTCCAAGTGATCCAAATAGAGATCTCCCAATCTCTATTTATACTTGTCTGTTTGCCCAGTGACCTTATGGGGCAGACTTGTTTAGCTAGGTACATCAACCATATAATATATATCTCAGGGCCGACCCCACACATGGTGGTCTAATAACCCATTGGCAAGTACACACACTTGTGACACTTGTCAATACACATGATGACACTTCCTTTTAGAGGAATAACACATCTCTTATAAGGGTACAATAAATATATATGAAATACATAGATGAAATACATTCCGAAGTTACATATACATCAACACTCCCTCTTAACTAGGAAGGTATTTCTCGACATAGATCTGCTAGACAAGTCTTCTTCTCAGGATCATCGTCATCAATGCATCATCATCATCATCATCATCATCATGATCATCACTACTGCTGCTATCTCAACCAATCTCCGAATCTATTCATCATAGGAAGTTCTACAGAGCTAGTACTTTTTCATACTGGATGTAGGCCTACCACCTGTAGGTCTTCGTCATCACTGGCCATACTATGGAAATCTCAAGACTTATTACATGCGTCACAAAACCTTAAAAGAGTCTCTTGACTAGCAAGAACCCTAAAGAGCATCTGAGGCCTTTTTCATCCTGTCCAGATCTCTAGGACTTATTACATGTGACCCTACCACAAAACCTTGAAAGAGAATCCAAGGACTGATTAAGAAGCACAAGGCTCAACCTATCAGATCTCCCAAGGCACAAATTACATTTGGTCACCACACAACCTCGAAAGAGCATCCCAGGACCGATTACGAGCACAAGGCTCAACCTATCGGATATCCCACAGCACAAATTAAATGTGGTCATGGGAAAACCTTGAAAGAGCATCCCATGACTGATTACGAGCACACGAATCAACCTATTGGATCTCCCAGGGTGCATATTACATGCCATAGGACAAAACCTCGAAAGAGCATTTGCCAGATATCCCAGGGTACAAATTACATGCCATAGGAAAAACCTCAAAAGACTATTTGCAAATCTCCCAAGGAAGAAATTATATGTCCTCCCAAGCAAAAACTCGAAAGAGCATTTGCCAGATATCCCAGGGTACAAATTACATGCCATAGGAAAAACCTCGAAAGACTATCTGCAAATATCCCAGGGCACAAATTACATGCTTATCTGCACAACCTTTTCCACGGCCACAGAGTATCAACCTGATACTCACCATACATCATCCTGATGTACACATGATCATCCTGATCATCATCACTGCAACAATATGCTGCAAGTCATCTGGAGCAACATCCTGAAGCTCATCATCCATGATCATCCTGATCATATCATGCATCTACCTGATGCATACCAAGTATCTATCTGATACATATCATCATACATGATCCACCAAATCATACAGTGTATCCACCTAATACAAATACAAATACATGATCCACCTGATCATCCCTGATACATATCAACATACATGATCTACCTGATCATACAATGTATCCACCTGATACATATACAGATACATGGTCCAAGCATCCAACATGATGCATATACAAAATACATACAAATGATCCAATCGATCATATCCAACATCCAACATGATGCGTATATACATATAAATGATCCAACTAATCATATCCAACATCCAACAAGATGCATACATACATATACATATAGATGATCCAACTGATCATATCCAGGATCCAACATGATGCATACATACATATACATATAGATGATCCAACTGATCATATCCAGCATCAACCTGATGCATATACAAAGCAGTAACTGGAGCATCATCCCGATGCTCATCATCCAGCGCTTACATCCACAGCCATGTGAAGGATCCTCCTTCCAACATGCTTGCAATGGCTTCAGCAAATGTGTCCATCACTTCTTCCTCAAAGTGTCGTCGATCTAAACAACACCAAGCCTCTCCCTGAAGTACTCGAACTTCACCTTGCTAGTGGCTTTTCCAGTACATCTGCAATCTGCTCATCTGTCACAACATACAGGAGCTTCATTTCTCCTCTTTGCACCATATCCTTGATATAGTGATATTTGATCTCTTTGTGTTTCGACCTGTCGTGAAACACTAGGTTCTCAAACAGCTTCACACGACTTTGGTTATCACAGAAGATACCAGTAGCATCCAACAGGAGATCAAATAACTCAAACAGTAGCTTCCGAAGCTATACTACCTCACAACTAGCTGAATAGGTTGCAACATACTTTGCCTCAGCTGTACTCAGTGCTATGTAGGACTGCTTCCTACTAAACTAAGAGATCACACCTAATCCCATACTAAAGCAACACCCAGATGTGCTCTTCCTATCTGCAGCACTTCCTACTCAATCTGAATCAACATAACCTTGCAAGTTAAACTTTTGATTTGCTTCATACTTGAGCCCATAATCAACTGTACCCTTTAGGTACCTCAGAATATGCTTTACAGCAACCAGGTGAACACTCCTCGGATCTATCAAGAACTGGCTCAATGTGTTCACCACAAAGCAAATATCTGGTCTCGTGTTTGTCAGGTACATCAAGGACCCAATCATCTAACGATACATAGAGACAACAACCAGCTCATATGAAGCATCACATAGAAGCTTCAGATTTGATGCCATAGGTGTGGCCATGGCATTGCAATCCATCATCCTGAACCTCTTCAGGATATCTACAGTGTACTTCCCTTATCCAAGGAAGATCCCATATGTACTTTGTCACACCTCCATACCTAGGAAATAGAGCATCATCCCCAAGTCCTTCATATCGAATTCGGCAGCAAGCTTCCTCTTTGTATCTGCAATCAATCTGTCATCTCCTCTTACAAACAGATCATCCACATACAGGAGTAGAATCACAGGATTCCCTTCCTCAACCTTGTAGTAAAGGTTGGAATCCACTTTACTCTTGGTAAAGCCCAAACTAGATAGGAAACAGTCCATCCTACCATACCAAGTTCTGGGAGCTTGCTTCAATCCATACAAGGCTTTCTTCAATATGCACACATATGACTCCCTGTCATGTGTTTCAAAACCGAGTGGCTGCTCCACATACACTTCCTCCTCAACTACACCATTCAAGAAGGTGGTCTTGACATCCATCTGGTGTATCTTCCATTTCATCACTGCAGCTAGATCAAGTACTGTTCTGATGGAAGTGTACGTGGCTACATGAGCAAAAGATTCTTCATAATCTATTCCCTCTTTCTCAGCGAAGCCACGAGCTATGAATCTTGCCTTGTATTTCTCTACGTTGCCATCTGCACCATGTTTGATTTTGTATATCCATTTGGAAGTCACAACAGACTTCTCTTTAGGTCTTGGGACAACATTCCAAACATCATTCTTCATTTTTTATTGGTATTGCTCGACCATGGCATCCTTCCATTCTTTCTTTTCCGCTGCTTCTTCCTAACTGGAAGGTTCTTTATTCATGATGTCACAGAGTAAAGCAACATAGTTGGTATGTGATCTAGTTCTCTTCTTTGCTCTGTGTTCTTCTTCTGGAATGCTGAATCTTTCTGCATCTTGAATGAGCTCTCTAGCCCATGCGGGTTTCCTCTTGTGAGAATTATCTTCATGGGGTGGATATATAGGTTCTTGTGGATCTTCAAACTCATGAACAACTTCTGGAATTGCTTCAGTCATGGTAGTGTCTTGAAATCTAGTTTCCTTAGGTTCTTCATAAACTTCAATAGGTTCCTTCCTTGATTTGATGAATGCTGAATTTTCATCAAATGTTACATCTCTGTTGACATCAATTTTCTTGAATCTTAGAAAGTATATTCTGTAATCCTTCAAGCTTTCACTGTAACCCACAAAGATACCCTTCTTTCCTGAAGGATCTAGCTTGGTCCTCTTCTCCTTTGGCACATGAGTGTATACTGGACAACCAAATATTCTAAGATGGCTGACTTTAGGTTTCTTACCAGAGAAGACCTCTTCTGGTGTCTTGTTGTTGAATATCTTGTGGGATGTTTTGTTCTGTACATATACAGCTGTTCTAGCTGCTTTTGCCCATAGATGCATAGGTAGATCCTGGTCATGCATCATTGCCCTTGTTGCTTCCACGATTGTTCTGTTCTTTCTTTTTGCAACTCCATTTTTTTGTGGATTGTAAGAAGCAGTCAACTCCCTCTTAATCTCTAAATCACTGCAAAGCTTCTTGAAGTCCCCTGAGGTGAATTCTCCACCATTGTCGGATGTGAATTTTTTTATCTTCTTATCACTTTGATCTTCCATCAAGGTATTGAATTCCTTGAACTTATCAAACACCTCATCTTTTTTATTTAAGAAGTAGACCCAAGTCATCTTGGAGAAGTAATCAATGAAAGAGACATAGTAAACATACTCACTCAGAGAACTGGATGACATAGGACCACATACATCTGAGTGGATGATTTCCAGGATACCTTTTACCTTGCTTTCACTGCTTGGGAAAGCCTTCTTAATGCTCTTACCTTTTGCACATCCTTTGCAAACACCTTCATGTTTGGTCTTGATTTTAGGAAGATCCTCTACAGCCTTGCTTGCAATTGGAAGTGCCCTATAGTGCATATGATCAAGTCTTCTGTGCCAAAGTTCACTTGGCTCCATGGAGTCATGCACCATGGCATGTTCAGGTTGACCCTTCAATTTATACAATCCTCCCTCTTGCTCTCTAATCACTACTGCATCATCGATTGTTTTACCCTTTGGACACATTAGGACTTGGCCATCTACAAATGCAACCCTCATGCCTTTTGCATCCAATGCAGAGATGGAGAGAAGATTCTTCTTGAGCCCAGGTACATAAAGAACTTCTTTCATCTTTAAATATTTTCCAGAATCTAGGTTGTAGGAGGCTTCACCACTTCCTTTGATAAGGCATTGGTAATCATTCCCAAGTTTTACCTTATGGGGTGACTCATGTTCATATAGGCTTACGAAAGATGCTTTAAACCCAGTCATGTGTTTGGAAGCCCCACTATCAATTAACCAATCACTACAACCATGGGAGATAATACCTGTGAGAACAGAGATCAGAACATATTCTTCTTCACTTGATGAGTCATCATCACTTTCTGCCCTAGCCTTCTTCTTTGGAGGTTCATCATCCTCAGTAGCATGAGCATGATATTTCTTTTGTTATTCTTCTTCTTGTTGTTGAAGTTGTTGTTGTTATCTTTCTTCTTCTTGGGATAGTCTGAAGCAAAGTGTCCCTTCTCATTGCAATTGAAGCATCTGAGATCTTTCTTATCTTTATGATAATGGTGGTGTGAGAATTTCCTGTTATGAGATGATTCCTTCTTGGACTTGCCTTTCTTGGCATGTGTTGTGAGAGCTTGATCTTCATTTCCCATCTTTTCTTCTCAGGCCACAATCCTAGCTTCTTCTTAAGAGCATTCCTCCCACAGTCTACTAAAAGAGATCAATTTCTTTCTTGCATAGATTCCTTGAATAAAGGAGTCCCATGACCTATGTAGGCCATTCAGAGTGGTCATAACAATTTCACCATTGTCCACTACTTCATCCATAGCTTCAAGTTGTTCCTTGATCTCAGATACCTTGGAGAAGTAACATTGAATGGTTTCTCCATTCGACATCTCGACCCCTTTCAATTGATTCCGTAGAGTCATCTTTCCATTTATGTTCTTCCCTTCGAATAACTTGGTTGGGGAGTCATACATCTCCTTGGGTGTCTTTAGAGAAGACACATGGGGTATGAGATGGTCTCTGATAGAATCAACAATGATTCTCTTTGCCTTGACCAAGTTCTTCTTATGTAATACCTTAGCCTCTTCATCCTCTAGGATAGGGATGTCTTCTTTTATATATGAGTCCAACTCATTCTCTTCCAGGATTAACCCAATCCTATACTTCTAGGCTCGAAATTTATCAACCCCTTCAAGCTTATCCTCAAGCTTGGTGTGGTGAGACATCTTAAAGAGTACTTCAAATGGAAATAGAAAAGATTTAGGTCTTACCACTTGAATTGCTGAAAACTGGATCTGGTCCTGGATTAGGGTTTGTCAGAAAAACCTTAAAAATTTAGAATGTGAATTTCAACTTTCTGAAAGGATAGAAAGATGCGCCTTGATGAGTTGATCAACTTGGTGTATTCAGAAATTGAGATCTGCAAAGCTACACCCTTCAAGAATGCCTTTTTGTCTTCCGTGATTCACTAAGAAGAGCCCTAAATTAGGGTTTGAGTTTCCTCGAGATCTACCCAGCCAAAAATCTCGATCCAAAGCTCTAAAATTCGCTTTTGGCAAGGAGCTTCTAGTTATGTCTTTAGATTTTAGAAATTCCTATTTTTGTGGAAACCCTAATTTTTAGGGCAAAATCTGAAAATGCTCAGAATTGAATTCTGATTGGACAGATAGATTCTCCTTGATGAGTAGAGTCAATCTACTATACTGCTTTTCCAAATACTGTGGAGAGAAACCCAATAAACAAGAAACCCTAGTTTCCATCACTTCACAATGTCTTCTTCTGAGGTTAGCTCTGATACCATGTTAAATTTTGAGCATTAATTCATAATACTATAGTATCTTTACTAAGAGAATAACATGTATAGTATATCAATGCATATCAATCATAACAAGCATGTCAATCATCACAATAATCAAAAGCATGAGAGACAAGAGACACAGAGTTTCCATGGGGAAAACCCTAAGGTGAAAAAACCCACAACTTCCTCAGAGATAGAGAGAGCAATGGCTCAACCAAAGTACAACCAAAATACACTGAGATAGTCTCCTAGTAGCAGATGATCCTCATCCTCACTAGTGCACCACTTTCTGAGTGAAGGAAGTATGAGTTTCTGAGTGATCCAAATAGAGATCTCCCAATCTCTATTTATACTTGTCTGTTTTCCCAGTGACCTTATGGGGCTGACTTGTCTAGCTAGGTACATCAACCATATAATATATATTTCAGGGCCGAGCCCACAAATGGTGGTCTAATAACCCATCGGCAAGTACACACACTTGCGACAATTGTCAATACACATGACGACACTTCCTTATAGAGGAATAACACATCTCTTATAAGGGTACAATAAATATATATGAAATACATTCTGAAGTTACATATACATCAACAATTACAACTTCCCATCTTTACCACTTAAGCTGTCCCCCATGGACTTGTACATATTTTAATTTTGGAAACCAATTATGTAATTTATTATTTTGAAGTTACGCATTTATTTATTTTTTAATTTGTTATTGTGATTAGAATGAGAATGGAATTATTGTTAATTTATGGGTGTAAATCATAAAGTGTAAATGTGTAAATTTTCAATATGGATATGTTAGATAATGTAGATGTAGAGTACTAACAAATCAATGAAATTACCATTTTTTTTCTTTCTACTAATTAATCATTCAAATTACAAATTTAAAATAATGACATCATTTTGTATGTTGATTGCATTGTAATGTAGATGTTAAATTTTGAGCATTAATTCACAATACTCTAGGATCTTCACTGAGAGAATAACATATATAGTATATCAATGCATGACAATCACAATAAGCATGACAAGCATCACAAGAATAAAAAACATGAGAGACAAGAGACACAGAGTTTCCGTGGGCAAAACCCTAAGGTGAAAAACCCCACAACTTCCTCGGAGATAGAGAGAGCAATGGCTCAACCAAAGTACAACCAAAATACACTGAGATAGTATCCTAGTAGCAAATGATCCTCCTCCTCACTAGTGTGCCACTTTCTAAGTGAGAGAGATATAACTTTCCGAATGATCTAAATAGAGATCACCTGATCTCTAGCTATACTAACCTATTTTCCCAGTGACCTTATGGGGCCGACTTGTCTAGCTAGGTACATCCACATTATAATATATATATTTCAGGGCTGACCCCACACACGGTGGTTTAGTAACCCATCGGCAAGTACACACACTTGTGACACTTGTGAATCCACATGACGACACTTCCTTATAGAGGAATAACACATCTCTAATAAGGCTACAATAAATATAGATGAAATACATTCCGAAGTTACATATACATCAACACTCCCTCTTAACTAGGAAGGTATTTCTCGACACAGATCTGCTAGACAAGTCTTCTTCTCGGGATCATCGTCATCGATGCATCGTCATCGTCATAGTCACTGCTGCTGCTATCTCAACCAATCTCTCACTCTACTAGTCATAGGAAGTTCTATAGAGCCAGTCCTTTTTCATACTGGATGTAGGCCCACCACCTACAGGTCTTTGTCAGCATTGGCGATACTATGGAATCCTTAGGACTTATTACGTGCATCATAAAACCTCGAAAGAGCATCCCAGGTTGTTATGAGCACACAGATCTACCTATAGGATCTCCCAGGGCCATATTATATGTGACCTCACCACAAAACCTCGCAAGAGCATCCCAGGCTGTTACGAGCACACAGCTCTACCTATAGGATCTCTTAGGGACAGATTATATGTGGTCATGGCAAAACCTCGCAAGAGCATCCCAAGACTTATTACGGGCATACATCCCAACCTATCGGATCACCTAGGGACATATTCTATGCCATAGGACAAAACCTCGAAAGAGCATCTGCCAGATATCCCAGGGACAGATTATATGCCATAGGAAAAACCTCGAAAGACTATCTGCAGATCTCCCAGGGCCAAATTATATGTCCTCCTAGAGCAAAACCTCGAAAGAGCATTTTCTAGATATCCCAGGGCCAAATTATATGCCATAGGCAAAACCTCAAAAGATTATCTGCAAATCTCCTAGGGCCAAATTATATGCTCATTTGCACAACCTGATCCACAGCCATAGAGTATCAACCTGATACTCACCATACATCATCCTGATGTACACATGATCATCCTGATCATCATCACTGTAACATCCTTCTGCATGTCATTTGGAGCAACATCCTGAAGCTCGTCATCCATGATTATCCTGATCATACAATGCATCTACCTGATGCATACCAAGTATCTACCTGATACATATCATCATACATGATCCACCTGATACAAATACAAATACATGATACATATCACCATATATGATCCTCCTAATCATATAATGTATCCACCTGATACATATACAGATACATGGTCCAAGTATCCAACATGATGCATATACAAATACATACAAATGATCCTACTGATCATATCTAGCATCCAACATGATGCGTACATACATATAAATGATCCAACTGATCATACAAAGCAGAATCCAGAGCATCATCCGGATGCTTATCATTCAGCGCTTACATCCACAGCCATGTGAAGGATCCTCCTTCCAACATGCTTAGAATGGCTTCAACAAATGTGTCCATCACTTCTTCCTCGAAGTGTCATCAATCCGAAGAACACCAAGCCTCTCTCTGAAGTAATCGAACTTCACCATGGCTAGTGGCTTCATGAACACATCTACAATCTGCTCGTCCGTAGCAACATACAGGAGCTTCACAGCTCCTCTCTACACCATATCCCTGATATAATGATATTTGATCTCTATGTGTTTCAACCTGTCATGAAACACTAGGTTCTCAGAGAACTTCACACAACTGTGGTTATCACAGAAGATACCAGTAGCATCCAACGGGAGATCAAATAATTCAGACAGTAGCTTCCATAGCCATACTACATCACAACTAGCTGAACATGCTGCAACATACTCTACTTGAGCTCTACTCAGTGCTATGCAGTACTGCTTCCTGCTAAACCAAGAGATCACACCTGATCCCATACTGAAGCAGCACTCGGATGTGCTCTTCCTATCTGCAGCACTACCAGCCCAATCTGAATCAACATAACCCTGCAGGTTAAACTTTTGATTCGCCTCATACTTGCGCCCATAATCCACTGTACCCTTCATTTACCTCAGAACATGCTTACATCAACCAGGTGAACACTCCTCAGATCCGTCAAGAACTGGCTCAATGCGTTCACCGTAAAGCAAATATCTGGTCTCATGTTCGTCAGGTACATCAAGGACCCAATCATCTGACGATACATAGAGACATCAACCGGCTCTGATGAAGCATCTCATAGAAGCTTCAGATTCAATGCCATAGGTGTGGCCATGGCCTTGCAATCCATCATCCCGAATCTCTTTAGGATATCTACTGTGTACTTCCCTTGACCAAGGAAGATCCCACCTGAATTCTGCCACACCTCCATACCTAGGAGATAATGCATCATTCCCAAATCTTTCATATCGAGCTCGGTAGCAAGCTTCTTCTTTGTATCACACCAAGTTCTGGGAGCTTGCTACAAGCCATACAAGGCTTTCTTCAATCTGCACACATGTGACTCCCTGTCAGGTCTTGGGGCTGCATCCCAAACATCATCTTCATGATCGACGGATCATGGCATTCCATTTCTTCATCCCAGATCCTGGGAACTTCAATATCTTCAATAGATATCTTTGTTGCTGGAACAAATGTTGTAGTCCTTCTTTTGTACGTGAAGATATACAGTCTTTCCTACAAAACAAGTTAAATTGCATGATTAGAAACATCTCATAATTTTCAGTACAAATTTTTTACACATAAAGAAATATGTCATGCAGTCATGCAGTTATCTTAGCCAATGCTTCAATACAACATTTATCCATGTTCCACAACTTTCTAGATGCCTTCCAATCTCTACCAAAACATTGTTAAGAGTTTGCACTACTTCCAACATGTCAGCAAAGAGGTTTCATTCTAGATAAGTAGCACTGGAATGTTGTACAGTGCAATAGGCCACTTACCCATCACATGCATATTAGTAGTATACTGTTCATTAATGCAATCATTCTAATATGCACAATACATCTCCTAAGTCTAGGAACACAAGCATAATATTATTTAAATGAAATAGGTAAGAAATGATAATTGAAATACTTATCTTTGTTTGTTTGTTGAGTGGACTCCCTCTGAGTCTTTGCTTCCTGGCAGGAGCTACTGAAGTAGCTCCTTCTACACCTTTCTGTTGTGGAATTTAGGAAGATGGTCAACTCCCTCTGAAAAACTGCATCCTTGCAGGAGCTGCTGAAGTGTGCTCCCTCTTGATCTTTGCATCCTGGATTACCTGTCCTTGAACTAATATTCATCCTTGCTGACATCAATCTTCTGGAACCCTGGAAAGTATATTCTGTAAGCCTTCGAGCTTTCACTGTAACCCACAAAGATACCCTTCTTTCCTGAAGGATCTAATTTAGTCCTCTTTTCCTTTGGGACATGAGTGTATACTGGACAACCAAATATTCTGAGATGGCTAACTTTAGGTTTCTTACCAAAAAAGACCTCTTCTGGTGTCTTGTTGTCCAATATCTTGTGGGGTGTTCTATTCTGCACATATACAACTGTTTCAGCTGCTTCTGCCCATAGATGCATAGGCAGATCGTGGTCATGCAGCATTGCCCTCGCTGCTTCCATGATAGTTTTGTTCTTCCTTTCTACAACTTCATTTTGTTGAGGATTATAAGGAGTAATCAACTCCCTCTTAATCCCTGAATCATTACAAAGATTCTTGAAGTCACCTGAGGTGAATTCTCCACCATTGTCGGATCTGAATGTTTTGGTTTTCTTGTCAGTTTCAGTCTCCATCAAGGTTTTGAATTCCTTAAACTTATCAAACACCTCATATTTTTTCTTCAAGAAGTATACCCAAGTCTTCCTAGAGAAGTCATCAATAAATGAGACATAGTAAACATACCCACTAAGAGAACTGGATGACATAGGACCACATACATCTGAGTGGATGATTTCCAGGATATCTTTGGCCTTGCTTTCACTGCTTGGGAAAGCCTTCTTAATGTTCTTACCTTTTGCACATCCTTTGCAAACACCTTCATGTTTGGTCTTGATTTCAGGAATACCTTCTACAGCCTTGCTTGCAATTGGAAGTGCTCTATAGTGCATATGAGAAAGTATTCTATGCCAAAGTTCACTTGGCTCCATGGATTCATGCACCATGGCATGTTAAGGTTGTCCCTTCAATTTATACAATCCTCCCTCTTGCTCTCCAATCACTACTGCATCATCTAAGGTCTTTCCCTTTGGCCACATTAGGACTTGGCCATCCACAAATGCAACCCTCATACCTTTTGCATCCAATGCAGAGATGGAGAGTAAGTTCTTCTTGAGCCCAGGTACATAAAGCACTTCTTTCATCTTCAAAGAGTTTCCAGAATCTAGGTTGTAGGATGATTCACCACTTCCTTTGATTGGGTGTTGATAATCATCCCCAAGTTTCACCTTATGGGGTGATTCATGTTCACATAGATTCACAAAAGATTCCTTAAACCCAGTCATGTGTTTGGAAGCCCCACTATCAATCAACCAATCATTACAACCATGGGAGATAGTACCTGTCAGAGCAGAGATTAGAACATACTCTTCTTCACTTGATGAGTCATCATCACTTTCTGCCCTAGCCTTCTTCTTTGGAGGTTCATCATCTTCGACAGCATGAGCATGGAACTTTCTTTTGCTGCCCTTCTTCTTCTTGCTAAAGTTGTTCTTATTATCCCTTTTGTTCTTGGGACAATATGAAGCAAAGTGACCCTTCTCATTGCATGTGAAGCATCTTAGATCCTTCTTATTCTTTTGATAGGATCTTTTGTAGCGAGAGTGCTCCTTCTTGGGCTTGCTTCTTTTGGTGTGAGTTGTGAGAGCTTGATCTTCACCCCCCATCTTTTCCTCATGAGCTACAAGTCTAGCTTCTTCTTGAGAGCATTCCTCCCATAGTTTAGTGAAAGAGATCAATTTCTTTCTTGCACAGATTCCTTGAATAAAGGAGTCCCATGACCTAGGTAGGCCATTGAGAGTGGTCATAACAACTTCACCATTGTCCACTACTTCATCCATAGCTTCAAGTTGCTCCTTGTTCTGAGAGACCTTGGAGAAGTAAGATTGAATGGTTTCTCCATTCAACATCTTGACCCCTTTCAATTGATTCCGTAGAGTCATCTTCTAATTTATGTTTTTCCCTTCAAATAGCTTGGTCAAATAGTCAAACATCTCCTTGGGTGTCTTTAGAGAAGACACATGGGGTATGAGATGGTCTTTGATAGAATCAACAATGATTCTCTTTGCCTTGACCAAGTTCTTCTTATGCAATACCTTGGCCTCTTCATCTCTAGGATAGGGATGTCTTCTTTGATATATGATTCCAACTCATTCTCTTCCAGGATTAACCCAATCCTATACTTCCAAGCTTGGAAGTTATCAACCCCTTCAAGCTTATCCTCAATCTTGGTGTGGTGAGACATCTTAAAGAGTACTTCAAATGGAAATAGAAAAGATTTAGGTCTTACCACTTGAAATGCTGAAAACTGTATCTGGTCCTGGATTAGGGTTCGTCGAAAAAACCCTAAAAATTCAAAATACGAATTTCAATTCTCTAAAAGGATAGAAAGATGTGTTTTGATGAGCTGATCAGCCTGGTGCATTCAGAATTTGAGATCAGCAAAGTTTTACCCTTTAGATTTTCCTTTTTGTCCTTTCGGGTTCACTAGGGAGAGCCCTGAATTAGGGTTTGAGTTTCCCGGAGATCTACCTAGCCAAAAATATCGATCCAAATCTCTAAACTTCGATTTTTGCAAGGAGCTTCCAGCTATGTCTTCAAATTTCAGAAATTCCTATTGTTGTGGAAACCGTAATTTTTAGGGCCAAATCTGAAAATGCTCAGAATTGAATTATGATTGGACAGATAGCTTCTCCTTGATGAGTAGAGTCAATCTACTATACTGCTTTTCCAAAATCTATGGAGAGAAACCCAATAAACAAGAAACTTAAGTTTCTGTCACTGCAAAATGTCTACTTCTCAGGTTAGCTCTAATACCATGTTAAATTTTGAGCATTAATTCACAATACTCTAGGATCTTCACTAAGAGAATAACATATACAGTATATCAATGCATGACAATCACAATAAGCATGACAAGCATCACAAGAATCAAAAGCATGAGAGACAAGAGACACAGAGTTTCTATGGAGAAAACCCTAAGGTGAAAAACCTGACAACTTCCTCAGAGATAGAGAGAGCAATGGCTCAACCAAAGTACAACCAAAATACATTGAGATAGTCTCCTAGTAGCAGATGAACCTCCTCCTCACTAGTGTGCCACTTTCTAAGTGAGAGATATATAACTTTCTGAATGATCTTAATAGAGATCATCTGATCTCTATTTATACTAACCTGTTTGCCCGGTGACCTTATGGGGCCGACTTGTCTAGCTAGGTACATCCACATTATAATATATATATTTCAGGGCCGACCCCACACATGGTGGTCTAATAACCCATCGGCAAGTACACACACTTGTGACACTTGTCAATTCACATGATGACACTTCCTTATAGAGGAATAACACATCTCTAATAAGGGTACAATAAATATATATGAAATACATAGATGAAATACATTCCGAAGTTACATATACATCAACAGTAGAAAGTATATTAATATTTTTATATAAGATTATATAAAACCGTCTGATGATGTAATATATATTTTTATAAAAATAATATTATAGTTAATATTAGATGTTAATATAAAGGTATTGTACGAGGACTATGTTATGATTTTTTTTTATGCATTATATTTTATTATGTTCAAATGCATATACAAAAATTACATTTAATAGATCATATTTTCTTACTGCGTCTCTTTTTAATGTTAGGGGTAATTGCTAGTTATACTTATATGAATATTAGGTAGTGAAAATGAAATGTAATTAACCTCTCATGCACTTAAGTAAACACATGAATCAGATTAAATATTGAAATGCAAGATGATTTTGCAAGAACACTATTAATATACATAAAATACATACATAAACCATTACCTAACATTCATCAATATTTATGCTTCCACAACCTACTTTTCCTCCTCCTCATGCTTGGATAAACTAATTGATCTGATAGTCCCCAATATTCCCTCTCCTCGTGATTAAGTAAGCATGTTTTTCATGGAATGAGTCCTTGTTCTAACAATAGTCCTTATATGCCTCATGGGAAGGTACAATATCTCATCACATGGTTTATTACATAAGGCATTGAAAATCACAACATTACTCTGAGGCTCTACTTGAGTTTCAACATTTGTAAGGCTTGTAGCCCTCAATTATTTAGATGGTTTTTTGGACTCAAGTAGTACGCAATGGTCTAGATTGTTTGTTATAGATTTGGTGGAAGTACTTTTCTATTCTCAAACTATATTTATAAGTTATCATGAGCATTCCCTCATGGGTATAGGCTCCCACAGGGTATTCATAAGCTCTTTTTTCCTTTCCTAGTTTGTATAAAATAAACCCTTCTCACAACACATAACATATATGTGAATATTTATTCATCATTAAAATGGAAAGATCTATGTACATTAATCATAAAATTAATTCAATATCACTTATTCTATTTGCATGTTTTTATTGAACATCAATTCATTTTATCATTATGTCATATTTCATCTTTTAGTTTATATTTGCATTCACAATTAGTTGATATAAATACTCATTTATTTGACATTCTATCATCTATTTGAATAACCAACTATCTAAGTCACTATCGTGCAATCAATATTAAAAGATAACTAATTGTATATGATATGAATTACAGGCTAATATTATCATCATAAAATAAAAACTGCATATCATATATAGCTACCCAAGCCATCATAGCTCATATATCACCAGCATAGATCCATCTTAAACATGGATCTAATAAGCACCAAGAGGGATCCAATTTCCTGAGGTGTAATTTGTTTTATCTTAATTTTTTTAAACATTAATAAGGAATTTTCCCCTCAAGAAATTGGATCCCTCTCTTTTAATTTTTTTATTATGAGTTTACGTGAAATGTTTTAATTAATTTTTACTTTTGATAAGTTATGAGTCAACATGAAAATTGTAATTACTTTTTATTTTTGATAACTTGTGAGCCAACAAGGGAGCACTAAGTTATGTAATGTGGCTAACTTAAAAAACATGACAAGCATGACAACATCTACCACACACTAGGTTGTAAGCACCTCATTACTCTCGTTGCAATAAAAGTATAAAAGTCGTAAATTATCTAAGAAAACACAGGTATAAACACACATACTAGTTTAGTAAAAATAACATGTATAATGATCTAGGTGGCCACCAACTTGTTCCATTGATTTAGAATTGTTCCACATCTTAGTAGTTTTACTTCAATTTTTTAAGTCTTGAACTTTCACACGTTTTTTAGGCATTTTCCTTATGTTTTTGGCAATGGAAATAGGACACTGAATATTTGATTGAGTAGCTTACCAAACTCATAAATCATGAGTTAATATTTGAAGTGGTCTTAATATTACACTAAATATATTTTGTATGAAACAAATTCACCCTTGAGAAGTTGGTGTCTCAACTAACCTCCTCACATCCTATATTCCCTTTTCCACATGATTTCATAGGGTTAGGGTTTTGGATATTTATGGGTTTTTCATCCTAGGTAATCAAAGTTTGTATGAAAAGGAAATTTTATCCACTTGTAGCATATGCGTGTGAGTAATTGTAGTTGACACATTTCTCCTCAGAGATAAGCTACTACCATTCTAGCTAGTGTGTATTGCTCTGCAAGTTATAGTCTTTTTCCATTTTCCATTTCATTCATTAATAGACGTTGAGTTTTACTATACTAATGTGTTTTTTGCAATATATTTGTGCATGTGTTTCCATTTTATGTTTATTTCTTCATTTCATTCTCTAAATAATTTGGATTGGTGGTATCATAACATTCTTGTCTTTATTATTGTTTGGTGCTTATCCGTGATGAGATCCAAATAGTAGGAGTTTGGTTTTGCAAATCAATAACAAAAAAAGAACATTCAAGGTGTCCTTAGCTCACATAAAAAAATACAAATAAAGGATATCCAACCTTACGATAACTAGTACAAGTTATAGGGAAATAAGGGTAATCGGAAGTTGAAGAAAGACACATAAAATTGGTATGAGTTCAAAAAAATACCTTGGAACAATATTGATGATTATCACTTGAATTAGTCATTGCATTCTAGGATGAAATCCTCCAAGTAGAGGCCTATCTTGGATTTTGACTCGGAATTGAATAAGGAAAAGAGGATTATTGATGCAAAGCCTAGTGCTAACATCGTAATCACAAAACTAGCTCAGGCATTAAATTGATTTGATACTTGGATCTCCTCTTACAAATGGCGCAATATACAAACACTTTATTCTTGAGAATGAATAAATAAAATGTCATATTCAAAAGCTCATCCAAAAGGGAGACATTTCACCAAGATCCTCACCTTGTAGGAGCCTAACTATGTTGATGTAGAAGAAGGATGGTACATGATACTTTGTATTTATTGCGGATTTCTGAACAAAATCATAGTGAAGAACCGATATTTAATCCCTAATATTGATGATATTTCTCATCATCTCAATGGTGTAAAGTATTTTATTGAGATTGACCTTATGGTTGTCTACCACTAGGGATCCATTGAGAAAAAAATATATATGAGAGACAACTTTTAATTCTAAAGAAGGTATGTTCAAGTAGTTGTCATGCCTTTTAGCTTGGCGAATGCTCTAACAATGTTCATGAGGGTGATGGACGATATATTGTGGCCATTCAAAAAAACATTTGTGGTTGTATGTTTGGATGATATCCTCATCCTCATTAAAATTTGGGTAGAAAATTTGCATCACATTCAACAAATCCTAAGAACCTTTTGAGAACACAAATTATATGCAAGTATGAAGAAATTCTTATTCAACATGCAAAAATTTTAGTACCTAGGATGAATTGTGGATGGCATGCATGTGGATCTACTAAAGATCCAAGTCATTCAAAATTGATCAAACCCAACAAATATCACAAATTTCCACTATTTCTTGGGCATCGACAACTTCTATGGTGGGACTAGACCCAAGTTCAATTGGTCCTAGTGACCATGGAAACATTCAAGGATCTGAACATCACCTTGTTTTGGCACCCATACTCACCCTAGTAGACCTACAAAAACCTTTCGAGATTAATACAAATAATTTTTATTATTTTCTTAATGTAATTTTCACTCATTATGGACATCATCTACCCTATCACAATGAGACACTCTCTAATACGGTTCACAGGTACCCCACCCATGACAAAGATATGTAGTCCATTGTAAATACCTATCTTCAATGGAAAAATTATATCCTAGCGAATGATATAATAATCCAAATTGATAATAATACCCTATAGTTCATGTAGACAGAAAAAAAAATTACATAATGACCACCATCAAAAGTGGTCTACATACCTTCAATAATCCACCTAAACATCAAGTACACGAAGAGAAAATTCTTGAAAAAGAAAAGTGGCTCACCAAGAGTTAGATTCAACTGAATTTTCCCCATATGATGTAGGAACTTGAAGTAATGGGGAGAATTTCTCCCTAAGGGGTGGCAACTGATCCATGAAGTTTTAATTTAGCTTTTATGTCCCAAACGTCTATTGTTTTTTCAATCATCTCCCTTGCATTTTTGGAAATGGATGTCAACCACCAAAATTTTGACGCATATTTGATTGCCTTTCCTTCCAAACTCATATATCATTATTCAATATTTTTTATGGTCCAATAAATTCCCTATGAAAAATTTACATGCCTATAAAAAGTTGTTGTATCAAATAGACTACTCGAGGCCTGCGTCCCTTTTGCCACGTCATTTCTTACCGTTAGGGATTTTTTATCCTAGGGAATCACACTTTATCTTAAAAGGAACCTTTTTCCTCTTGTAATGTCCATGAGTGAGATTATTTAACACATCTATCTTCAGAGATAAGATACCACCATTCCAAATTATTTTTATTGCTCTATATTTTACATTCTTTTTCCATTTCATTCATGAATAGAATTTGGGTTTTACTATGCAATATTGTTCTCTATGCAGCATCTTTGTGTGTGTATTTCCATTTATTTTTATGCATTCATTTCATTCTCTTTATAATCCAAACCATCTAAATACACATATACAATACATGCAAATCAAATTCATGTCTGAGTATAGATATACTAGTATAGGAAAAACAATGTTCATTACAAATATTCTCCCTTTGAAACACTTTGTCCTTAATTAAAGTATAAACAAAAATACAAGGAATATATTGACATATATCATTTTCATATTCCTAAGTGGCATATTCTAAACTACACTATTCCCATTGGAGATTGACATGTTTCAGTACCTAGTTCTGAAACTATCAATCCCTTTGGTATTTAATGACATATGGTTATACCATGAAAATTCCCTCCTCATAAACTTGTAAATTATCTTAATCCAAAACATGATATTTATTAGGTATATTATTCCTAAAATTTTAAACATGAAACACATCATGGATATTTTTCAAATGGGTTGGAAGCACAAGATGATAAGCAATGCATCCTATATTTTTTGTGATTTAAAATGGTTCTATGAATCTAAGAGATATTTTTGTTACTTTTACAAATCTAAAGGAATTTTTTTATTGACTACCTCTGATAAAAAACCACATCATCTTACTAACAACTTCTCTCATTTCTCTTTGCATTAGTGTAACTCTTTTGGAAAGGGTGAAAACACGAAGTCAGGTAACACTTTTGGCTTTTTTTTGACAAACAAAACTGCTAAATTTTATGTTTTTCAACTTCGACCTCTTCAAACCCATATATTCGTTAGGAATTTCAACTTGAATTAAACACAAATTCTTTAGAGAATTGAATTAGCTTTCTACTCATATTTTTTTTTAAACATTTATTGACATAACCTAGGACAAATTTGGCGGCCACCAATGACATATACTTGATAATTTTAGGTATGGATAATGAGTGACCTGTGTGGCCATCGAGTTTTGATAGATGGTTATTCATTTTAGGAAAAAAAATTGTATGCTCATAATCTACACACACGACACTTGTGCATGGGCTATATTTTGAGTTTTTTAAGACTTGGGAACTATTTTTTATTACTTATCGAAACAACATATGTTCAAAAAATGGTGCATTATTGACACATGTTGGTGAGCTTCAATTTTCTTCTTAGTGTGACTCTTATTGGGAAAACTAAAACTACCCTTTTAATGAGGACAAGCCAATTATGATCTCTATGAATATTTCAAATTTTTTGGTGTTGTCTTTGTTATGATATTTAATTTTCATTTCGGGTGAATTTCAGAGTAATAAAATTCTTAAGGGATAAGCTTTAGAAAAAAATTATTAATAAATAGAAATTCAAATTGAAATGAAACAGCTATTATATCATTGGAAATCATTCATTCAGAGATGAATCCATTTCTACCAAGTCCGACAAATAATATTTAAAATTTGCAGGGGTTTGGGCTTGCTGAAGTTGCAGGTTCCAGAAAGATGCCAGATATTTTCGTAGGTTTTGTTGACCATGAGCTCTCGGCCGAAAAAATATCTTCCAAACTCTCATCCGAGAGTTTAGTTCAAACTCTCATCCGAGATTTTTTTTTAAAATACAGTGCGGTGATTAGTTCAAACTCGCAGCCTAGAGTTTTATTAAACTCTTGGTCGAGAGTTTGAACTCTCACAAACTCTCGGCCTAGAGTTTGAGGTTGACTTTTTTTCGTGTGTTCATCCGCACGCACTAGTTTTTTTTCACTCTGTTATCATAAAAGTGTTTCCCAACTTCACGTTTTCACTCGAAATCCCTGGTCACCTTACATCTACTCTTGATTTATTTCGTTTCATCTTCCATATATTGTAGTATATTATGTCCCAACACTTCCCAATCCCTTGAGAAATCCTAATTCATATGGGTTTTGGAAGGTCTCCCATATATAAAATCATATGGAGACATGAATGGAACTCTAATAGTCATTGTTGTATGCAAATTCAACCAAGTAAATATAATTATCCAACTCATTTTACTAATCCATTGCATACATCCTTAACATATCCTCAAAAAATTGGTTAACCTTTTCAATTTGAACATCTATGTGAGGATGATAAGAAGCATTGAAATTTAACTAAGTTCTGAATTAGGTCTGAACAAAAGTCTAGAACCTAGAGGTGAAATGAGAGTTTTTATATGAAGTGATTTTTCTGGATATTTCAAATAGTTGTACAATTTATTTAAGAAAGACGTCAATTGTTGCTGCAACATCATAGGTACTCTTAATATGAATGAAACATGAAATCTTGGTTAATAAATCCATAGGAAACATAATATAATCACGTATTTGCATAATCATGGGTAGACCAATGATAAAATATAAATATAGAACCTACCACTTTCTTTCAAGGATGTCATGGGGTAGTATACATACATGATGATGGTTTTTATCCTTGACCTACTAACACTAAGGGAATATATTAACACATTTAATGGTATCCTTGTTCATGGCTTGCACACATCATGTCAAACATCATTCAATTTGGCATACGTATTTTCTACACCAAGATAACTAGTTACATAAGGTTCCTATTGAGCTTCTAATAACACCAACCTTTGAAGTTCCTTGCTCTTAGGAATATACATCCTTTCCAAGTATTTAAATATTCCATTTGAGTCTAGATAGTAACCTTTATATTTATCTCCCATGGTATTCCCATTTTCCAAATATATGGGGCCTCAATATCTATCCAAAAGAGTTCATCACCTCAACAAGTGTGCTGCTCCTCAAGGACCAAGAATATGCCAAGAAATAGAAGAATGGTTGTAGAAGAAAACTGAAAGAGATGTGACCATAACCTACCCTGTAGCTTCAAACTGTAACAAAATACTCCATTAAATCTCCAAATTAAAGGTATGAATGGCATTTCCAATTACCAAATAGGATGAGAATCTTTCACCCTCAAAATTGGTGCTAAGGCAAGTAGAGTAGCACTCCACTAGCTCTCATTTCCAAATGCAAAATGCAAATTCTAAAATGATCAAAATCCACTATCCTTCTTTGTTATTGTCTTTTATAAACTTATAAGCTCCTCCATGGGTATAATTCCTTCCAAGAGATTCATGCCAACTCAAGTTGGGAAGCAATTCCCAAGTATGCCACTTGTCCTTCCAATTCTAGCCCCCTCCTTCTCCAAATTCGAATTGGTGTCTCTTTGGATTCCCTAACTCCCTCGAGCACCCTATTGGAGGCTATTTTTATCCCTAACATGTCATATATGTCATATGTCAACATTTAGGTCTGATTTGTGTCATAGGTGTCATAGCAGCTTCATCATTGCTGCCATAGAGCTAAGGAATCTAGTCCAAGTGTCCCACTAGTTCCAAAATGCCTCTTCCTCTTCCATGGGAGTTACTCTTCCACTCCAATTCGAATTTAATTCAATCATTCCAATTATATTGACCTTCCAAATCATCCCAATAATGTTAGGCTTCTGATGGATTTGAAATGACAAGAGGAGGATGCCATGTGGCATAGAAAATCTAGCTTGTGTGGATCCCACATACTCCATGTGTCTTCATGATCAATTGCCACCCTAATTTTCCCTTGTACTTATCTATTTATCTCCTTTATTAAATATTTATGCCATTCTAATGTCCAAACATGATTTATTATTCCCCTTATTTCAAATCCCAAAGCTTCCACCCCCAACCGAGGGAACTAGTAATATTCCTCCATGACAGTTCACTTGGATGGGTATATTACAAACTTTAAATTGGGAATTTATATTAATGTGACCCACCTTGTCCATTTGGATCTAATTTCACATTATTACTAACTTGGAGTTTATTCTTGGTAATTATTTGACCCTTAGCATCAATTTGACAAACTATCATGAGTATGGCCAAGGGGCTTAGGCCATTGTGACCCGATGCAAAATTTTGGGACATGACAAATCCTCCCTTCCCAATATTGCTTGTCCTCAATAAATTTAAACACCTGTATGTGGAAGAACCTTCTTTCTTTCCAAAATTTAGCTTCCCAAAACTTCTCTTCTGGAACCTTGAGTAGAGCCACCCATGCACTACAATTGTGTGTTTCCAAAAGCAAGGAGATGTGAATTTTATTTTTCATTTTGATATCCCCTGTAACATCACCACTAAACACCAAATTGTTAATTAAATCCATCAAAACCATGTTTGAACAATTAATCTTTACCTCTTTCATATTTTGGAAATCGCTTATGATACCACTATAATTCTTGAAGTTGCCATTGAGTTGCCAAACTTTTAGTCTTCGAGATCCAATGAATATTTTAGAGAGGAACCACCATGCTTGATGCTGCACTAATCTAATTAAAATCACTTTATTAAGTGGGTAATTCATCTCCCATACTGATTTTTTCCCCCCAAAATTGAAATCAATGGCACTAAAAATTATCCCAAGGTCCCATTGCTTGTATTGCACTCCAACAGTTAAGAGTGCTCTCGAACCCATACCATCAAGAAAGAGAATTACTGGATCCCATTTTCTTGTATGCATTATTCCAAACAATATGAGTACAAATATATATCATCAAAGTACATAAAAACATAGTAAAAATGTACATCAAGGAGGTGCCTCATCAAAAAATCATGAAAGTGCTTATACCTGCAAGTAATAGATCATCATTTGACAAGTGCATACAAGCTTCAAGTGACCAATGAAATTTGATCCAATGACATAGGTGAGGATCCCATGTCCTATAATGTTGCTCCAAAAGAATGTAAGATGCATTAAAATAATCATCCATGTGTTCTTTCATCCAAGAAGTGAATGAAGAACCTCCACTAAAATCTGAACCTAGTAGGGAGCAAAAAAAATAATAAGCATTCAAGGGGCTCACATAAGTAGAATTTTTGCACCCATGAACATGTGTATCATCAAAAAATAACAAAGGATCCTACTTCCAATAATAATTTTCTCCAATCATATATATCTTCACCCAAGTAGTGGATGAATCTCCTCCAATATCAATTGAACTAAGTAAGGAGCAAGGAAAATAATGGGTCTTCAAGTGACTCAAGTGAACATCATAAGTGCATCCATGTGGATGTGTCTCATTATAACGTAACAAGGGATGTTGCTGCAAATGTAAATAAGACATGGCTCTAATATTGTCATCATATAAAGGAGAGATAAGAGTTTCATTCTCCTCATGTGGCACCATAAAAAATAAACCTTTCGCCCCCTCATTAGGATGAATGCTGCAAAATATGGAAGTGTCTTCATGTGAATGCACCATAGTGGTAGGATCATGCACCTCCCTAAAAAGTGCAAAATTTTCCTCCTAGGTTGGTTCCAAGGTAGTGGAATAATACACTTCTTCAAAAAATGTGTCACCATTTCCAAGAGGAAACTCAAGTTCCTCTTCCACCACATTAAGTGCTTGGGTCTCATCAAGCTCATCTTCAAACACATCAATCTCATGCAAATTTCCATATTTCTCATGATCTACCATGTCATGAGAATCCTCCATGCAATCTACCATATGACAATTTGAAACATAGGAGGAAGAACAAGTATATTGCAACCTTTCAAGAAGTTGCTCATTTTGAATTTTGAGTTTATGAATATCCTCATTATTCTTCAAGTATGGATCATGTAATAATTCATTAAACTCAACCAAACTGTTTCTATCAAAAATCAAAGACATGAAATTACCTTTTATTTTGCACCTTGCTCTTTGAATCTTCTCCATGTCTTCAAGGAAGGATAGATCCTTCAATGAAGAAACTCTCCAACAAGAATTTGACACCAATGCTTGAGTGTCATGGAGTATTCGAAGGGTCTCTTGGATATTCTTTTCATTCATATTCAAGGACCCTTCAAGAAAATGAGGCTATTGAAAATGAACCTCCTCATATTCTTCCTTCTTGCTTGGACCAACTTCATGATGCTCAAGTGGTGATGGGGAAGTTGATCTTCGTTCTTCTTCAACTGCTACAAGGTCTTCATTCTCATGCTTAATGGAAATTTGGCTTGTAGTAACACTTTCAAAAGTGATCTCTATGTCACCAAAATAGAGGTGCGAGCACCCATCAGTAGGTACTCCTTCATAGCTCAAGCATCCATCAGTATATCCTCCTTGATTCATGTTCAAGGTAGAATGTGTCTCGAAATGATCTTCAATATTTTCAACAGAATCTTCTTCAAGTTCATGGGATGTATCTTCATATTTATCCTTCAAGCAATTTGATGCACTTTTCCCCTTGGTTTCCTTAATATCAATACATTTAGAATCTCTTTTTGAAGAAAACCCAAAAACTCTCATCAAGTGGGAAATATATGCATTCCCTGAAGGTTCAGATATTTCACTACTCTTTTCACCCACACATATATGATTTTCTCTCCAAGGTATTTTACAAGAATGGCATAAACCTTTCTTCACCAAATCCAAATATTTTGGAGTATTAATATTTGATTTGGAATCAATAAATTTAGGTTTAGTATGCCTTGGTGTTCTCTGAAATTCTTTTTGTCTATTATGGGGTCCCATGCATGAGAAAATATGCTCACTCATTGGTTTCTTTTCCTCATAATGAGAACTACTGTTGCCTCCTATTACTCCTTTGCTCCCAAGTTGGCTAGCCAACAATTTGAATTCATTCATCATCTACTTGTTCATGTATTCAAAGATTGGTTTCATGAGTTTCCTAAGCTCCTCACCATCATATGAGGTTCCCTTTTCATCCATAGTCATAGTTTCCTCAAAAAATTGCTCTGCTTTTCCTACTTTCTCCTCTTCAACAAAAGCACTTTTGGTTTCAATATCTAATGGTGGTCCCTGACTTATTGTCCTCATAAATATCAGACCACATCAATTTCCAATATCATGCTCCGATACCACTGTAATGTCCCTTTTTTTAAATTTATTAAAATGGTGAAATTTTCAACTTTTTCCACTAGTTCGACCTTTGACTTGTATTGGTATCTTGGTCTCCAAATGACTCCAAATGATCCCAAATTGTTACAAAATGTGTATGGATTATATTAGTACATAATTATGAGGTTCAAGGATTCTTTATATTCTTTAAGAGGCTTCTTCAACTCTCCTTTAAGTTCTAGCCAAAGTAGGGAGTTTGACTAGCAATTTCTCTTTGACTAGTATTGGTCTCTTGGTCTCCAAATGACTCCAAATGCTCCAAAATTGTTACAGAAGGTATATTGATGATATTAGTACATTATTATGAGGTTCATGGATGCATTAGAGTCTTTAAAAGGCTTCTGAAAATATCCTTTGAATTCTGGCCAACGTATGGAGTTTGACTAGCAATTAGGGGTTCAATCCCCATGGGGTAGATGCTGGAAATGGATCTTAAAATGCTATTGGAACATCTCAAAATTATGAAGAGAGGAAGGGGATAGATAGGGGAAATAAATATAGTCTCATATGAATCACCATTCATTTTATGAAGTCTTCTACAACCCTCTTAAATCAGATACAAAAAGACTAGATTTCACATAGGGGTAAAAGCTAGTAATTTTCAACATGTGTTATGAAATTCGAATTTTAGGTGTCAAGGGATTATTCTATGATAATGAAACTTCTTTAGAAATTTAATAAAAATCAACACATCAACAAAATCACAGAGATAAACTCATACAACTAGAAATAATGTCTCTTCAAACTACAACAACAAGATCTAGGGGAAATGGCATCATTTCTGTATTGTTTGGTAATTTTACATAACTTCACTTGGTATTTCGACCTAAGAGTCTCATGAGAAGTAAAAAAAGATTATATATCTCAGATTACAAAATATGGGGCCTCAAGATCTATCCCAAATATTTAATCACCTCAAGAAGTGCACCTCTCCTCAAGGAGCAAGAATATGCCAAGAAATAGAAGAATGGTTGTAGAAGCAAGCTGAAAGAGATGTGAACATGAGATGCACTGTAGCTTCAAACTATAACAAAAGACTCCATTAAAGCTTCAAATGAAAGGTCTGAATTGCCTTTCCAATTACGAACTAGGATGGGAATCTTTCACCCTTGAAATTGGTGTTAAGGAAAGTAGAGTAGCACTCCACTAGCTCTCCTATCCAAATGCAAAATGCAAATTCTAAAATGATCAAAAGCCACTATCCTAATTTTTTATTTTATTTTATAAACTTATAAGGTCCTCCATGGGTTGAATTCCTTCCAAGATATTCATGCCAACTCAAGTTGGGAAGAGATTTCCAAGTATTTCACTTGTCCTTCCAATTCTAGTCCCCTCCTTCTCCAAATTAGAATTGGTGTCTCTTTGGATTCCCTAACTCCCTTGAGAACCCTATTGGAGGCTATTTTTAGCCCTGACATGTCATATATGTCAGATGTCAGCATTCAGGTCTTATTTGTGTCATAGGTGTCATAGCATCTTAACCATTCTTGTCATAGAGCTAGGTAATCTAGTCCAAATGTCCCACTAATTCCAAAATGCCTCTTCCTCTTCCATGGGAGTTACTCTTCCACTCCAATTCGAATTTAAATGAGTCATGCCAAGAATATTGACCTTCTAACTCATCCAAATAACGTTGGGCTTCTTATGGATTCGAAATGACAAGAGGAGGATGCCATGTGGCATAGAAAATCTAGCTTGTGTGGGTCCCACATACTCCATGTGTCTTCATGATCAATTGCCACCTTTATTTTCACTTGTACTTATATATTTAGTTCATTTATTAAATATTTATGCCATTCTAATGTCCAAATATCATTTATTACCCCCCTTATTTCAAATCCTAAAGCTTCCACCCCCAACCTAGGGAACTAGTAATTTTCCTCCATGACAGTTCACTTGGATGGGTATATTACAAACTTTTAATTGGGAGTTTCTCTTAATGTGATCCACCTTGTCCATTTGGATCTAATTTCACATTATTATTAACTTAGAATTCATTCTTGGTAATTAATTGTCCCTTGGCATCAATTTGAAAAACCCTCATGAGTATGGCCAAGGGGCTTAGGCCATTGTGACCTAATGCAAAATTTAGGGACATGACAAAATACATAGCTTTGGATCATCTGAGGCGGTCTGAGATGGTGAAACCACCATACCAAACATTCAAAGATGAAAATATGATTGCTTTTTTAACAAAAAAGCGCCCTCCCTCTAGAGGGAAACCATGCGAAAGTCTTACATTCAAAATTTAAACTATGCAGAGAAAGATTTATCAATAAAATACAAAACATACTATAGCAGAATAACTGAAGAAAACACAGAGAACTCGAGACTAACAGTTCCTACTACGAGGTCTTTGTCGACATGCTATTGTGCTAGAGATTCCTCCAAGATTGGGAATCCTCCCTAAAAGGTGTCGTATGAATTCGAAGCTGGAAATTTGGATGGAGGGGGAGTTGATTTGCGCACAAACTTGGGTTCGAGCTCTTCGTTATTCCTAACTCTCTTACTCAGAAGAGGCCCTGTGGTTGAATGAACGATGAAGGGAATACTCGTCGCTTCCACCTTTTCTGGGAGCTTCAAACCCCCATTTGAGAATGAGCCCTTCTCTCCAAACTTTCCCATGTTGTGCTTCAACCTCCAACCTTGACATTTCTCTTCCCTCGTCGCCCAACTTCATAGTTCTTCCAAGCGAAGGTGGCTTCTAGTTCATTGAGCTTGTCATCCATTTCAATTAGATTTTCTCTAGCCTCTATCACAGTGTCCTTGGCTGAGCTCCAGTTTCTTATCATGTCATCCATGAGCACTCCCATCATGTTTTTAACCAACCAATAATGGTTTATATTTCCCCCATATCTCCCAGAGGGCAGGTGCTCTGAAATAAGATGAGCCTCCCATTCATAAATTAACACTCTCATCGGCATGGATACTCTAACAACATATCCTTCCTCTGCTGCAGAGAGGAGGCTACGCTGTGTCCAACCATGAATGTTGCTAACTCTACCGGGGGTACCTCATTGTCGTAATGTCAATTTGTGATTTGAATCCAGGTCTGTAAGCATAGTTGCAGAGACATTTGCAGAGCATAATATACAACCACAGATAGAGGGACAAGGAATGAAAAGGGTGAAGTATCCATGAACCATCCTTAACCACCCCCAATGGAGAATCCTGAGGGACACATGCTTAGGATCTTTAATCATGGAGTCGAAGTTAATTAGCCTGGTACTTCATGATCGTCCCTCCATTAGCCAAACGGACTCCAATTTCAGCCAAAGTAAATGCTTCATCCTCCACAGTGTGGTAGCAGTTTAATGGAATGTCATGCAAGGTGCCATGTAGAGGGCTCCAAAGTCAAGTCTCCTCACTGGAATTCTGCCTATCAGGTGGAGTGACACCCTCATCCAAGTGAGAGAGATCCTTTTTGGATATTTCTCTACATTTTGAGACAGGTATGGTGATGTTATCGAATCTAAATCTCCTTCAAAAAGAGGCATATTGCAGGTGATCCCCTCGTTGGCTAAGTAGTCTAGTAGAGCATTTTCCTTCCTCCTAATATGATGAAATGTAATAGTTCTATTTTCCTCCATGATACCAGCCATTATTTAGAGGCCTTCATGCTCCAATATCCAACTAAGGGAGAGCTTCAGGACCTGGGAGCGTAGCTGAATTTTGGTGGCCAGAGACTTGATTACTTGAGAGTCACCTTCATAAATTAATGGAAGGAATTTTTGTTTACTTGCTATAAGAATGCCCTCCAGCAGTCCTGCTAGCTCAACAAAATTATTTCTATCGTGCCCAATGTTTTCGAAGTAAACCCATAGGATGAAACCTTCATAATTTTGAAAAGCTCCTCCATATCTTGTGTTTCCAGGGTAACCCTTCGAGGCTCTGTCAAAGTTGAGTTTTAAGAATCCCTCCTTAGGAGGGTCCCAACTATCAGGGTTGTCGATATGCATTCGAGAGCTTCTTGGTACGGGGGAAGGGACAGTTGGTTGAAATTCCAGTTGGCTGAGACTCCCCTTTTGGCTGATGTAACTGGGTAGTCCAAACTATCCAAATCTCCTAAGAATAGATTTTCTTGGAGGTTTCCTTTGATAGTATTCCAAATATATTCAATAGATCTACTCTTATCTTCAAATACATGAATATTCCTTTCCTTCCATATATTCTAGACAATAAATCCTTGGGTGAGATCCCATAGCCTATTGAGAATCACACTTTGGAAAGGATTCTCGGCCCACCGCTTAATAGTTTCGATGATATTTCCTTTAACGCTATTTGTTCTTCTACACTTCTCATCTACTAGGTCCCAAAGTTCACATGATAAACTGTAGGTATCTAGAAGATGATCGATAGTTTATGAGTGGCTTTTACACAAAACACAAAAGGAAGGCCCTTGGAAGCCTTTTTTCAAGAGATTGTCCCATGTTAGGATGTTCTGGTGAGAGAGAAACTAGAGAAAAGAAAAAACCTTCGGCCATAGATTGGACTTCCATATTTTCTTCTAGAGTGGAATTTGTTATGCTTATGTCTTGTGTGCTAGCAGAAAGTAGGCTTCCTTGACTGAATATGTTCCTTTTGGAAGGTTTCGCCATCGGATGATTTTGAGACCATGCTTTATTTTGATCTTCCTATTTTGAAGGTCCTTCTAGATAGGTTCCATGATGCTCGACCTAATATTGTGGCACCAAGGATTGGGATCCTTCAAGAGGAGAAAGGGAGAGGAGCCTCCTGGATTCCAATAATCTTAAACGACAGAATTAGCTGCAGTTTGTATAAAAGTATCTACCTCCTAGTTATCATAATGTCTGCTAAAACTGGGAAATTGCTGCCAAGATTCCTGCCAAAAATATGTGTGAGCTCCCTCCTTGATTTCCCAAAAGCTATATTGTTGGATTAAGGATTTTTTACTATTTACTACTTTCAAGATCGAGGAACCAGGGGGTCTTGATCGTAACGTATCAGATGGGAGGGCACCCATTATTGAGAATATTTTATGTTCCATAGTTGCGGCCAAGGAGTGTCATTTAGTGAGACCCACTTCAACCATATTTTAGCTGAAAGTGCTTCATTATTAATTTTTGGGTCCCTTAGGCCTAGGCCTCCTTCCCGCCGATGGAGGAAGACTGTTTTCCAGTTGACGAGGGCCCACCTATTTTTATTTTTGTCTCTTCCCTAAAGGAAGGACCTTTGAAGGTTTCAGATGGTTTTTAGGACCCATTTAGAAGCCTCTAGAACAAAAAAGAGGTAGAAGGGGCATGGACTGAAGGAAAAATTTTAGGAGAATCAGTCTTCTAGACAGATTGAGAGAGTGGAAAGTCCAGGAGGTGATTATACTTTCCATCTTGTCCAAAATCTCCCTCCAAGAGAAGTTCATGACAGTGGAGTCAAAAAGGGGGGATCCTAGGTACTTGGAGGGAAAGGAGGAGACATAGAATCCCATAATACGAGCAATATTGTGTTGGGTAATGGAATCAGTGTTAAAAAAAAAAATTGGGATTTATCTGAGTTGATGGTGGTACCAGAGGATTCATAGAAGGTTTGGAGAATTCTTTGGAGGGAGAGAGCTTCTTGGACTGAGGGGTGCCAAACAATAATATTATCATCGAAAAATTGCTGATAGGAGAGAGGGAAACCCCAGTGAAGGGAGAGGCCATAGAGGATTCCATAGGAAACTGCACCTTGAATAATTCTTCCTAGACCTTCGGCCATGAGGATGAAAAGAAACGAGGAGAGAGTATTCCATTCAAGGATATCTTGAGAAGGGGAAAAAGTTCAGTAGGGAGAGCCATTAACAGAGATAGAAAATAAAGCCGAGGAGGTGATGGATAATATCCAATGTGTAAACTCGTGGATGAAACCTAAATATTGGAGCATTTTCCCTATAAATTCCTAGCTCAACTTATCAAAATATTTAGAAAGTTCTAATTTGATGAGCATTCCTGGGGATCTAGTGAGCTTTAGGGAATGAGTAATTTCATGAGCTAAAATAATCTCATCCAATATTTGTCTTCCCTCGACATATTCATACTGATTAGGGGAGATGAACATAGGGAGAATAGGTTTCAGATGGTTGGAAACCACTTTAGAGATAATATTGTAGATGACATTGTAGAGAGAGATGGGCCTGAACTTATCAGGATGAGGGGTGTCATTCTCCTTAGGAACCAGGGTGAGAAGAGTCGTGTTCAGGGCCGACAACACCCATTTCTTTTGTCTTGATTCTTCCACAATCTCAAGAACTTTGAATTTTAACAGGTCCCAATAATGATGGAAGAAGTTGATAGTGAAGTTATCTGGACCCTGCACCTTTCCTTCTTTCATTTGATTTACGGTAGCTTCTACTTCTTGCATTGTGATGGGATGCATTAGGGAAGCATTATGCTCATAAGTAAGTATAGAAGGAATATGATGGGTGATGCGATCTATGGATATCGACTAAGAGGGAGTTGGTTCTGTGAGTAGATATTGAAAGAAGTGGGTCAACTCCTATAACTTACCCAATATTTCTAGTTAGTAAAATTGATTTTTCTAAGGTGTGACTATTTGATACTCCACAACATAGATTTATCTTCATTTAGTTGATGCCCTTCTTCCTAATATACCTTCTAGGTTAAAAATAGGAAAATACTAATGAAGAGGTAGTCGAGGCTACGGAGGGACTCTCCACATAACTATTGTATAATTTTGAACAATTAATCCTTAATAGTTAAAATGCTCTCTAATTTCACCATGTTTCATTAATACAAACTGGGTCTCAATTTATAATCCAACAAAGTGATGTCCAAATATTCCTTGTTACATGCTTTTCATTTGATGATGATTCATCCTGCACACATTATTCTCATAAACACCGTTATACATATTGCCACACATACTCATAAAACAAACTTTCATAACTATCCTTCACATGTTAAAGTAAACTCAATAATAGAGGCATCCAACTCCTTCAACAAATTATCATAAGAATAATGCACAAATACATCATCAACACATAAGAGGTATATACACGTGGTTCAACCATATGTATGGGATACGTCCACCAAAGGCCATATCTTGTATTAATATCTGTTATAGGTCAAATATGCACTACTCCGTCCATGATCACCTTGAGATGTAGGTCACACAAAAGGACAACTTGGATTGAAGAGCATGATGACCTTAGATGACACCTTGGCCTGATTCACCTCCCTGCAAGCTAGCAAAACCCTAAAAAACACCATATTTTGACATGGGCGCTACTCTACTTCAATAAACTAGCGCATATGTTGTACTCTAGTGTACAATAGTAGCGCACACCTCCTCATGGGCACTACTCCTCTTCAATAGACTAGCGCACAACATTTAAAAAGTGACAAATGCTAGTATTTAATGCTATAGTCATGCTCTGGGCGCTAATCCACTGTGAAATAGTAGTGCACACCTTAAAATATGATCAAAACATAATTAATTTGATGAATGGGGATTAGTTGTAGTTGGTTTCCCAACTTCCCTAACTTCCCCTTCAACCACCTCTCGACCTGAACTACCTCCCTTGTCCTATAAATACAAGGAGGATTGAAGAGAGGGGTTAGACATAGAGACATTTTATATATGAGAGCCATTGAGAGACTCTTCTATATGATAAGCTTGCATTGAAGGAGGTTATGATGGAGGAATTCTGAAGTCAGAGAGGAGCAAGAGCCTAGGATCAGGTTGCATGAGCATGCTGCAAAGTCAGGTATACTTTGTATCATTCACATGATTTTGACAATAAAAGGTTGAAGCATCTTTCCCATCCCAAATCAAGTGCTTATTGGATTATGTATTTGTTTGGATCGATGATAGTTAATGCTTGATGTTTGAATTATTTATCAATTCCATCATTATTATATTGGCCAAGATACACTGAGAAATGTATTTGTGTTGCAGGTTTATCAAACAGGATATTGGATTGAGGATCAAGTGCAAGATTGGATAAAAGCTAGGATCAAACTTCGTTCAAAAGGTATGTCCTCAAGACCTATAATCTATTTCCATTCATAAACATCTCTGTAATGCAATTAGTATGCTTACATGTCACCCCCTTAAGTTGATAATGTCCATTTCCTCGCTATAGGGTAGTATTTCCCACCAACAGACTTGCGACTCTGCTATGGAGGTTGTCTTTTCTACTCTAGGAAACCCTTCTTGATTGTCTTTCCAGTACCTCTAATCCCTTTCAATCTTCTGATAAGCCTTGTAGGTAGTCCCTACTTGCTTCCCTTTGCTTGACTCAGTCCTGTTACACCTCTGCAAAGTTATTTTTTAACTCTTTAAGACATGTGCGCTACCCTGCTATACATATAGTAGCGCCCATGCGTTAGTCTGTCTCTATACAGTAGCGCCCACCTCTCCAGATGCACTAGTTTCCCTACTGCACAGTAGGGAACATTCCTGTAACCTTCTGTTAGTTGTTTGGTTGAGTTTTCTGCCTTTTTGGGTAGGTTTCTGACTTTGTTTTGGGTCTTCTTGAATGGTCTTTGAGGTCTGTAACTCTTCTTTGAGTCTCAGTACCCTTCTTTGAGTCTTTTTGTCATCTTTAGGTGACTTGTTTACTTGTGAAGTGTTTGGTTCATTTGTGACTCTCTTTTGGAGACTAGGCCTTGTTCCTTAGTGAACACAGTTGCTTATCCTTACCTTGACAGTGTGTTGCTGACTTACAAACCTGTGTGCTTCACATTTGCTGCTTATTGCAACACTTGTTTTCTCTTTAGGTATATTATCCTTTGTTTTAGGGTTTGATCCGTTTTGGAGTCTTTGGGGTGTCTTCCAAACTTTCTGAGTTCCAACATTTCTTGACTTCATTGTCTTTTCCAGTATCAAGTGAGTTTGGAGTACTTTAGTTTTCTTCATCTTTTAGTCTTTGTGTTAGTAGGGTGGTTGTTAGTTCACTTGCCTACCCATTGCTTGGCTTAGTGGTCTTGTTAGGGTTTGGTGCTTTGGGACATTCCTTTTGAGTTTGATTTCCAGTTTTGAGCATCTTTCCTCTTTGTTTTCTTGCCGCTTTGCTTCCAAGTGTGAGGGCTTTTTCTTTTGAAAAGACTTGTAGGACAAGTCTTTGTCGAACCATTGTTTTGACAGCTGTGAGCTTAGGAGCCATTTTTCCATACTTACACATCTTTTATAAGTCTTATTTGCTTCCTACTTTAAAGTTCCTTTTCGTTCATAATAACAGAAAAAGCAAAAAAAATTGGTAGCTTAAGAATAGTGAGGCTTATATATTCTGCAAAATAGCATAGTTTATTTTGTTCGACTTTTGAAAAGAAACCAAAAAGAAAATTTTTCTTAGGTTGCTTAGTTTTCAATTTGGAAAGAGCATTAAATGAAAAAATAAAAAGTTTTGTTGTTGAAAGTTATAATTTATGAACTTTGTTTTTCTGTTGCAACAACGCCACACAATGCACTTCCTCTTGAGTAAAAAAGTAACACTAATAATCTTTAATAAAATTAAATAGCAACAATTTTCTTTTTTAGGGATACACAACACCAACTAATCTTGGTTAGGATATTGGGTTTAAATCACCTTAAACCACCCAAGATCACACATTATGCAAAAATCATAGTTTGACTATCACAGGTAAACCCACCTCATTCAAATCTTGCTGGGGATCTATGCAGTAGGTCTTGTGAGATCAGATTGTTGGGAATACTCCTCCTACTTTCTGTTTCAAGCATATACAAGGATTGGATCGCGTTTGGGGACTCTTTTGAGTTTCGAGCTTAGTTACCCTGCCCACACCTTCTGATTCGACCAGAGACTGTTCCCCCAGGATTTTTCAGTGTGGTGGTATCCTTAGTATCTTACCATAGGTTCATACATAGGTGACAACGGAGGGTATATCTGCTGTACCTAGGACAGATGTGGGAGGAAATCCCTTGCAGGTCTCTGGGAGGGTGGTTGGGTGATTTCAGTGCTTGCACCCTTAGTCATTGTATTGTGGACCTCGGGTAACTGTTCTTCATCCTTCGTTGATATGTTCTGGTCCCTCATCATCCCAGACTCTTCTCCGGAAGGCATCTTGTTTGCTTGGTTTGCATACTTAGGAATTTTTTAGTTGGCGTGTTGTTTGCCCCCTAGTCTTAGTGGCCACTAGGTTTTTCTAGTTTTATTTTTATATATAATCGTGGAATACCAAGAGCTTCGTAGATCTAGAAGGTTGCAAAACCTTCCTCGACTTAGAGTGGAACCACTGCCGCTAGCTAGACGACAGAGGGTAGACTCCAGTGCTCCTTTGGAAACCACTGGTGAAATAGAAATTCCTGAAGAACTACGACCTGCAATAGAAAGACCTGAAATAGAGGTTCCTGAGGAACCACAACCAAGGACTCTAGATCAGCAAGCTTTCAATACAATTGAGATTGAGGATCTCACTTCTGGTGAGTTCAGTACTCCGTTTAATCCTCCTTTGACTAATCTTAACATCCCGCTTCTATTACCCATTGGTTTCCAGCAGCCTGATTATAGTGCATATAATTTCACACCTGGTCATTTTATGACTAATATAATAGGCGAATAGGGATTCCCACAGACTCCCACCATAGGTATGAACACAAATATTGTGAATCCTCCTCTTACTGCTACACTGAGTTCGGCACAGACAACCTCTGTGTCCACTCCGTCCTTCAGCTTTAATGCTGGCAAGTTAGGCATGCCGAGTTCGACAACTATGGAATCTGCCTCTACACCCACACTTGGACCTAGTAGTACATCCAATCTAGTTCCACCTCCTGTGACTCAACCGTTGTATCACATACCGAGTACTTGGATTCCCACACCTGCTGTAGGGCCAAATTTTTCGGCAACTGTGCCTGTCATGAGTACCATGACTGCACCATCCATGTTAGCTACTACTAGTTTTAATACCTTTGCAGGTCCAAACTTGAATCAAGGTAATATACCTGCAGGAAACATCCCTTCTCTTTATTCTTGGGAAGAGGGGGTAACATTTTTAACCAGCAATATGGCCGGGCTAACACCCATCCACAGTGGACAAACCCACAGAGCACTAACCCACCTTCATATGGGTGGGGGAATTTCAATAATACTTTCATGCAACAACCGATGGCTGGGGGCAACCCCTACCAACAGATGGTTGGGGGAAACCCCTACTAACAGATGGCTGGTGGAAACCCCTACCAACAGATGGTCGAGGGAAACCCCTACCAGCACTTCAAGGGTCAGACTACAGTTGGTTCCCCCTTTATGACCCCAGCTTATCAAATTCCATCTTGCAAACCTCGTTTACCGTTTCTAGCAACTCTAAACTTGCTAGACCTTTCCAAGTTGACAAACAATCTGGTGTACCATAATGCCACATGGCCACCAGTTCCTACCAAGTTACCTTCGGACATCCCAAAGTTCGAAGGAAAAACTGGCGAGGATCCTAGTGACCATGTCACTACTTTCCATTTATGGTGTTCCTCGAACTCATTAAATGAAGATTCCATCAGGTTGAGACTGTTCCAAAGGACCTTAACCGGTGCTACAGCCAAATGGTACATTGAGTTACCTGCAGCCACATTCTTTAACTTTTGGGATCTCGCGACTATTTTTTTGAACCACTTCCAGCTTCCTGTTCGGTATGATCCCGGAACAGACCTTTTTTCTACATTTAGACAAAATAAAGCCACTTATTAACACAAAAACTGACCCCCAAGGCTGAAAGAGGGTAATCTCGGGTAACCACTAACCAATCTTTGGTTTACGCTTCTGATCAACTATAAATAGAGAGGGATCTCTCTATAAACACATAGAATACTGGAAATCTTCAAAGGTGTCAATCAACGAAAACATACACCAGCATTCAACATTAAAGATATTCAATTATGATAACGCACAAAAGATCAGATTTCTATTTGTAGGACAAAGAACGATTTAAGAGCTATTTGGTTGAAAACACATGGATTTCATTTGGGGTGATGGAGTCACATTTAACTGGTTTTGCAAACATTATTCACTAACCTTTAGCGAACGCATTCACAAGGGAAAGGTAGCAAGCAGCTGATAGTCAAAGAGCTTTAATTTGTAGAACAAAAGAGAGAAGAGATAGTCCATCAATGTAAGGCATCTAACAAGGATGAATCCTACATCAACTTTAGCAGAATATATTTGGTGAAATACTTGGAATCCTTATAAAAAACGCAGGCATCAAGCTCTGCAAATTCTATTAAATAGCTCCAAGAAAATGTATTACAAACTGATCATCAAAATACAAATACTTTCTCATAAGATTTTTCAACCCTTGTGTCTCTGATTACATCTGTATATATAGATGGCCTTGAGCTCTAGACTTGGCTCCTTCTCAACAGAAATTAGTTACAACCAATTGACACCTATCTATCAACCAAAACAGACATTGTTTGCTGTCGCTATCCTTAAACAAATATCTACAGGACATATTTTAACTGCCATTTATAATTACATGGCCTCTTCTCTACAGAATCCAACTATTTTAAACAAAAGTACAAAAATACAAAAATGCAGCTGCCGCTAGTCCGCTTTCTATTATGAGCTCTTCAATTCCTGGATACATATACGCTAGATGCTTTTCTGTTTCCCCTGGACCATTTCACGCTACCAGTTTTAACTTCGCTTTTCCATATTTCTCAACCAGCTTCCAGTGTTCGGGTGAAGGTAAATCCTAAGAAGTGAGCTCTTTGAGAAATATTCTCATTTCAGTGTGCTTAGTATATGAATAACCCCAGTGAAGAGTTCTAGCCTCTCTAAAAGCTGCTGCCAGTTCAAAATCACCCTTCAGTGCATCAACTAATGCGCCACCTATCAAAGGAGCATCATTGCCGAGGATACCATCTTCACTCACTCTGTGGTCCCACAACTTAGCTCTGTATTCGGCTTTCGTGAGCATGGTTCCATCTTCATCCCAAAAGGGAGGCAACCCATTTACGAACAAAGGAACATAGACTGAGCTGGTCAAGTTGTGCCTTGCTGAGCTGGTCAAGTTGGTATACTCCAAATTTGAAAATTGCAAAATTTGACCCCTCAAAATTGCCTTTGAAACTTCTGGATTCACTAGACATGACCCCAACTAGGGTTTGATTTTCCCATAGCTTCACCCAACCAAAAAGTTCGAACTTGGTCTCTAAACTTCTATTTTTCAGAGGAGCTTCTAGCCATGGTCTCAGATTTCAGAAATTCCAACTTTTGCAGAAACTCTAATTTCTCGATTCACTAGACATGACCCCAAACTAGGGTTTGATTTTCCTGGAGTTTCACCCAACCAAAAATTTTGATCCAAAGCTCTAAAATTCAATTTTTATGAGGAGCATCCACCCATGGACTGAGATTCTAAAAATTCCAATTTTCTCTTAAACCCCAATGTTTAGGTCAAAAATCGAAAATGCTTAGAATTGAATTTTGTCTCGACAGAAAGATGCACCTTTGCTATGAGAGTCAATCTAGCCTCCTCCCTTTGAAGATCTGTGGAGAGAAACCCAAGAAAAAGAATCCCTAGCTTCCGCAGCTGCACAGTGTCTTCTTCTCAGGCTAGCTCTGATACCATGTTA